>WOGR01005461.1:0-13801 GCA_015342045.1 Leptinotarsa lineolata | reverse complement strand
AACACCTCACTTGGCAGTGGTCCGCTGGATACTGTGGTTTCAGGTACCTATTAGGGGAGGGTACATCGAAGAGCAGCTTTGCATTCGGCGCGATCCGAGGAATAACTATGAAACACTGTTTATATGGTTTCACAGACCATGGCGTGACCTATGGAGGGTTAAATTAGTTAATGCTGTCAACTAGATAACTATTCCTTGTCTTTGTTACCTAGATATATTTTTTGTTTCAACTGATGGTTTGAAAATATCATTCAAGTTTAAGCCAAAGTTAAATCGTTACTTATTATGTATCACGTACTCATGTATTATTTAATCGTTTTATACCTACTACTAAGAAGATATACAAATTTTGTAATAATGTAGATACTCTAGTGGACCTGGTGTCTGTTTGAATCTCTCATGACCAGTAAATAAATAAATAGAGTGCACTTCATACGAGACATCTAGTGCAGAGTAATCCACCTAGATACGTGCTGGAATCGGCCGATACTTGATGAAAATCCATAACTTATTCAGGCAATACTTTATCATGAAATTTCCACTAGACAGTTTATAAAACCGCAACACTTCACTATTCAATAGCTTCACCAAGCGTTTTCATACGATTCATACTATGAAAACGCTCGATAAAGCTATTGTTTAACCAAACACGTGTTCGGTTTTGTGAACTGTTCAGTGAAACTCTCACAATCAAATGTTTCTTGAATATGCTCTCGAATATTCAAGTGACTAGAAATGATATGTGTAAAATTTGGATTCACTTCATTTACTTCGAAATTGAGTCTTTAACGAGAGTAACCTATCCCCTAGGGGCGAATGCCACCCCGTCTTGAAGATAAAATTTTTTTTCTAAAATGAATTTGTGAATAGATAGATCTATCTAATTCTAAATAACAACATTTCAAGTTTGAACTCCAAAGATTTTATTTCAAATCCGGGACAGGTGAAACTAGATGAAAGCTTGCCAAATGGTAACGCCGGCCCTGATTGCCATTCTTTGTAAACAGAAAAAGGCACAACCCCTCCCAACAAAGCAATGTCACAAATAATCATACAGCAATCACAATTATCAGTCAAATGGATAAGTTTCTGTAGAATGCATCTCATAACGTAAGTGAAACTACCTTAACTACCGATAAAAACACAGATAAGAAACCCTTGGAGCATTTAGGTGCAACTTTCCGGATTTTGAATATTTAATTACATGTTTATTACAGGTTCGGAATTTTAATGAGTCCATTACGGAATGAGTTATGTTGTTGTTTCAGTTTTACATGTCAATTTCGAATCTCGAAAAAGCAGTTTTTTTTAAATCTTACCGGTGGGCACATGTATTGTTCCACGAAGCATTCAAGGCCACATATTTTCTGTTATTTGATATAAATACTACTGAGAAATGTCTATGGTAATAAATTCGGCCAATCAATTTTGAAACATCAGTTAGTAGTGCCCCAAAATTAGCACTTCCACAAATGACTCTTGGTGTCAAATATTACGTAGTTTATTAATGTGTAGAAATTCCCCAATTCAGTTCTCAAAATAATATCGCCAAAGCAATTTACCGTACAACAAAAATTAGGGGCAAAATTCATAAAGAAAAACAAACTAGAAGACCATTGGAAATCTTCGAAAGCGTTGATTCATTAATTAGTAAGAAAATATTTCTTGATATGCTCCTATTATCCGTAAAGGAATTGTCACACACTGTAACTCTACTTGAACTCTTGATCTGAGAGATATTGTAAAATTAGATCAATCAAATACTTTCACTAAATTGAGGATTATTTTCAAAATTATCTTACTGGAAAAATATCACTTATTGTGCAAATAATTGATTAAAGTTGAAAATGCTGATGAACAAAGTGTTTTGAACATTTTCAGTCTCATATGATGATGAGGAGTAATCTTGAGAAAGGAACATATAAGTTTTCTTTTTGCCGTGTTGCAACACCATGATATCATGAGTTTGTGATGAATTTCTCATTGAATAGCTAAGGTTGAAATGAAGAAATATGTTGAATAGCTGTAAATTGATGGTGCAGAGTTCTCCAAAAACAGTCACGAAAGGTAGTCATGATTCTATTGCTGCGTAATATAAAGCTACTATTATATAGTATATTCAACATCCGAGATGGTATTTGGACAATAAAACACCAAATATATATCTTTGATAAAGTATTCCCGATATTATCTAATGCTCCTTTAGAGCTGAAAAAGAAATAAAAATCACCTGATCACTGCCATCCCTACGCTCGGGGGGATAAAGAATCCGTTGTGGGGAACGAGAAGTGCCGAATTTATTGGAACTATACGTTCCCCACCCTCAGGCTCATACAAGCTAATAAGCCTGATGTAGTCCTTCTCGACCATCTGATCAGGACGATATTGGTCGTGGAGTTTTCAGCTCCTGACGAGACGAATATCGTCCGAAAAGAGGAGGAAAAACGGATGAAATATCGAGATTTTCTCTTTGAACTCCGCAGACTATATCCAGACCACTCTGTCAAGATGGTTGTTCTGATTATTGGAGTCCTTGGTGAAATGATGTCCTCTCTACTCTCGAATCTCAAAGTCATACCGGCTTGCCGCACTAAGGCAGAAATCTTAGCCGGACAGATGCAGAAGGCTGTCATTCTTGGCTCATTGCGTTTGCTCAGGGCACATGATTCTCGGACCCAATGATCACTTACCCTACGGTGTGGGGAGTGGTCGTTGGTTGATAATGCTGGCGCGCCCTCTCGAATGTATCGGGGCTTCGGGGGATAGGGCCTGACCAGCGCACACTACGGTGGTAAAAAAAAAATAATAATAATAATTCATTTATTTCGCTTGTTGAAAAGTGCATAATAGTGGATAATTCTATCAGTTCAATAACAAGGAAAACGTCATTAGATTCGGTGCTTTTCATATACAAATATTCACACACAAGTCCTTATCTAAATATTTTAAAAGAATTGAGACAAAAAGTTGAAAAATATATGTAAACACATAAAAGTAGCGAAATACTCCAACAATAAAATTGAAGATCATGGTTTTAATCTGAGGTTATGAATGATTGCTCTATCAATGTTCATGGGTTGGAAAACACTTTCAAAAATGGCAAAATCAAATATGAAGTTGTAGCCTATAAAATGTAGGCTATACAGCCATTTGAATCTATTGAGTATCACAGATGAATCTGGTAATAGTAATTTTTTTATCGGAATTATCGATGGAAAATTGCTGCTTCTGCTTCAGTATGCACATTGTGTTGTTGGAGACTATATGAGCAGCCGATGCAAATCTACCAAATTACATTCAAATAAAACTGGTAGAGGAGTGGTCAATTCCCTCATTAATAACCTACTATTTAAATTACACTTACCTGGCCTTACATATTGCGGTCCTGGCACCAAATTACAGAAAAGATTGGCGAGAGGTGACCCGGGTGACAATCAAATGGATTTTGCATGCAAAAAACATGATATTGCACATTCATAGAATTCCAACATTCTTGCACCCAAACATAAAGCGAATGAGGAGCTTGCAGAAAGTGCTTAGAATCGATTCAAAGCAAAAGACGCTTCTATTGGAGGGAAAAAAGTCGCTTGGGTAATTACGAATATAATGAAGGAAAAACGACGATTTGATATGGGTTGCGAGTCACCATCTAAGCAGTCACGCATACAGAAAGAAAAGCGCCCTATTGATAAAAAAACTAAAAAAAACATTGAAAGATTCTAAGGTTACAGCTTTTGGTTCTGGAATCGTTGAGAAATTGCGTGATGTTACACGCAAAGCGGAAGGAAGTAAATTCGTTATCAAAAATTCTGCAGCTGAAATTGCACTCAAAGCAGCACGCAAATATAAGAGGGCTGCAGGTGGGAAAAAATCGTATATCTCGAATCATACTAATTCCTAACATTGGTGGAATATTACCACTCATTCCAACTTCTGCTGGTTTATCAGCGCTAGGTAGTTTAGACGGAGCTACAGGTGGCATAATGAAAGCAGTTCAAGCAGCAAGAGCGAGTAGGAAACAGTTGAGTGAGGAAAATCGGCATAACAAACACATGTAGGCAATTACTCCAGGTAAAAAAGGAAGTGGTATCGACTTGAAACCTTGCCATAAAGGATTGAGACTCTATTTGAAATCTCAAAATTCAAAAACTCTTAGATTTGCTACCTCAAAGAGCTCTCTCTATCATCGACCTCAATTATCACGCTGAGGAAATGATGATTCCATATTTTCCACAATTCAATAGAAGACACTCGCTAGAGATAGCTGTACACCCTGAAACTGTCCATGACAGAACAAATTGTAAAACAACATACTGAAGATGATACCATATTGGCGGCTCATCAAGCTGATCCTAGAATCAGTTTAAGAAACTTATCGCTTCAAGTCAATATGATCCGCAGTAAAATATGGAGGTGTTTGAAGAGGTATAAAATGCATGCGTTCAAACACAAATTTATACATACTTTGCACGTAGGAGATGAAATTCGCCGTATGGAGTATTGTTTATGGATGCAGGGAAACTATTTTAATGACAGACATTTTTTATAGTAGATCTTATACATTAGCGTATTCAAAAAACACTTTATTGTGAGATTTTCACTAAACAGTTTTACAAAAACGCATTACGTGTTTTGCCATACAATGACTTCTTCGGGCGTGTCTTCACTACCTAACTAACTTATTCTGCATGAACAATGCTTTATATAAAATTTGAAGTACCTACATTCCAAGTACCTGAAATATACCTGGTCCTTTAAGATTTCATACGTACCTGAGTTTGTAATGAATCTGCTAAAAAATGGTTTACAAATGTGGAATTGGTCTTTCTATTTACAAAACTACTTCTATGCTCTTTAATTCTTTGGGAAAGTGTTCTCCCTGTTTGGCCAATATACAGGTTTGGGCAAGAGACACAAGTCAACTTATATACTCCTGATCTAGCCGACAACAGAGTTTTGTCTTTATTGTTTTTAATAAATTTACTTAGACTATTATTCGTTCTGTAAGCTAAAGTACGCATTCTTTTTTCAAAAAACGGGCAATATTATTGGTGGGTTCACCCGAATATGACAATGTCCTATAACTTACGTTATCGCATCTTGAATTTGGGTATACCTGGTTCATGGTTTGTTTTTGTAGTTTTTTGGAAAGAATAGAGTCTATAATATCCACTTTACAACCGTTATTGACCGTGATTTGTTTGCTCAAACCCAGCTCTCTCTGGAAATCACTCTCAGACAGTGGAATATTCAATAGTCTGTGAAGCATACTATTGAATGCAGCTACTTTATGCTGGTGAGGATGTGTAGAGGAATTATGTATGATAATGTTCGTGTAGCATGGTTTGTGGAAAATTGCAAAATTATGTTTATTGTTATTTCTCGTGATGGTTGAGTCAAGGTAATTTATTGATTTATTTACCTCCTTTTCAATGGTGACTTTTATTGACAGGTGGGTGGAATCAACATATTCACCAAACTTGCCTAATTGCCTATGTGTGCCCGTGAAACAGACTAGGATATCATCTACGTATCTGTACTGGCACAAAAAACTCTTAGTTATCTAATTATTATGGATTTCATACTCTAAGTTATCCATGAAAATTTCAGCTAGCAGAGGACTCAAAGGGTTCCCTATTATTGGTTCTTCACTGCATGAATGAAATTTTTTGGCAAATTGGAAGTGATTTTGGGAAAGACAAACAGTAAGAAGATCTACAATTTTCTGTTTTATTGGTGGATTTACGTAGTTTTTGTCTAAGAGAAGCTCCACCAGTCCAATTGTTCCAATTGGCGGAATATTAGGAAATAAATTTTGGACGTCGAACGATATTAATTTTGCATTATCAGGCAAAATTAAGTTTTCAATATTATTCACTAATTGATAAGAGTTATTTAAACTGAATCGCGGCTTGAAATTGATATAAGTCTAAATCAATTTTATAAGACCCACAGGCCTAATCGGATAATAGGTTCTGTGTAATTTAATAAGAGAATACAGTTTGGGTGGTTGCGGATTCATGATCAATGCTCTACATTTTTCACTTCCATTCATTACCAACTCTATTGTCTTCAGGGTTTCTCCTACCCTGATTATGTAGAATAAGTTAGTTAGTAAAGATATGCCCGAAGAAGCCATTGTATTGCGAAACATGTGTTGCATTTTTGTGAAGTTGTCAAGTGAAAATCTCACAATAAAGTGTTTTTGAATACGTTAAAACCATTGTTGTTCACTGAATTTACTCGTATCACGAATTGACTAATAATCCCTCTAGAAAACTGAAAGACACAAGGTTTCTTACAGACCATGATTTTCGATCAAGCCAAGAATTTTAGCAACAATCATGTCCTAAGTTAGATTTTGTGAGGAATCTTGCATGAACGTTTGTGAGATATCCAATGAGATCACTTTTTCAACATCAACACTAAAATACTTACTGAGACTATTATCTGCTGAATTCGCATCAAGAGAGAGTGATTTATTTCTGGGGAGAAAATAATGTGCTCATCAGATTCGTTTCACGCCAGAGATTCCAATTCTACTCATAAAGTGTGTAGAATATAATTAAATATCAGTCGTAATATTATTCAGGGAAGTTTATTTGTTTATTGAGAGTTATTCGCTATATCTTACTACGTAGCATAGCTTGAAGAGATTAGTCCTTCGGATTTAGATCAGTTTTTTAGGGTCACAGTAACTGATACAAACAACGGCTAGAAATCGCAAGTTTCGACTTCAGAGGTCGAAGATTATGCAGGTATTTTACACTGAAGGTATATACAGGTTATATAAAATGTAGCCAGAATTTTCAGTCTCGTTTGACCCTGTAGGTATAAAGATATGGTGTCAGAAAACTATTATGCTCAGTGTGACATGAATATTATTGTGAAAGACGATAGTTACAAAAAATAGAGTACCTACTAAAAATATTTTTTTCTGATCATTCCCAATATTGTATCTACTAATGTTTACTTTTTCATGTTTCAGGACAGATAATCCCAATCTTGTATCTTCTAATATTCACTTTTTCATGTTTCAGGACGAAGACCCAGACAATCAAAAGGAGAATATTTTTCTTATCATCAGGCAGATGATAAAGTCACGGAAGCTTCTGATAAGATTCTCGATAATTTATTTTATATGGGCAATAAACGCCTTTGTTTACTATGGACTTTCTATCAATTCCACGAGTCTTGGTGGCAATAAATATCTGAATTTTGCTCTCGTTAGTCTGGTGGAAATACCAGGATATACAATTGCCTGGATCTGTATCGACAAACTTGGTAGAAGGATCTCACTAGCTGGATCCCTATTAATTTGCGGAGTTACCTGCACATTAACGATTTTTATCAACACATTATCAAGTAACTGGGCGGTTGTCATTCTCTTTTTAATAGGAAAATTGGGGGTCACATCAGCTTTTGGAGTGGTTTACGTTCACACTGCAGAAATGATTCCCACGATGGTAAGGAGCGTAGGTGTAGGATCAGCTTCAACAGTGGCTCGTTTCGGAGCGCTTCTAGCACCATTCGCCCCTCTTTTGGTGAGTACAGTAGTGGACTAATGATAAGGCATATAATTCACCTCATATCGTAGGTTCAATATAAGGATCCACTGTGGGGATCGTGTAAACACTAATAAATTCAACCAAATATTTATATGAATAAAGCAAACATTTTGCAACCTTTGTTTGAAGGTGAATGACAATGTTTCGTGGTGAATTTCATCAGTTCGGACTTCCATTGTCTAATTTTGTATAAAATGATTTGAAAACCCTGATCCCTGAAAAAAACAGAAAAGAATTCACAGAGAAATAAAATACGAGTGAAAAAATTTAATAAATGAAATAAAAATAAATGAATATAATTAAAAGTTAAGTAATTTCAAACCACGTTACTTCACGACGTTTCGATTGTTAGTATCTACAATCGTCTTCGGATCACCCGAAGAAGTCCGAACTGATGAAATTCATTTTGCAACCTGTTTCCTCTTCCTTTCTGTTTATTCAATGAGATTCTACAAAAAAAACTGACCATTATTTGGGACTAACTTTTTACTCCATATATGTATAACAAAGTTAAAATTTGACGTTATCAGCATTGATGTGTTGAAAATGTTAATCACCGGAAAATGGGTGATAGTGTTAATCACCAAAAATACGTTTAGACAAATACGTATAAAATATAACTGAATATAGAGATGTCAAATCGCAGTTTCGAAAATGTCGTCTAACAATAACATCGGAGAAAGGTTGGAGAATTGTCTCTCTTTTATAGATACTTTCACGGGAGACATTCAGGTGACTTAGCACATTTGATTCCACCGATAGCGATACATATCAGAAATACACGACGGACTGTGGCTGCTCATCATTCTGAGGTTCAACTCAGTACACCTCGAACTTCATTGATCAAAACTCTTCTATTTGGAAAAACGTTTATGTGGAATAAACGTCCTGAAAACGTTTCTCCAAATGAATTTAATCTGCAGCGTTTGAAATCCAACGTGAATCGCTACTTTCGCACAGGCACCGCTCTTAAAGCGCCTTCAAGAGTTTGCTAAAAAGTTTTTGAAATGGACGCTATTAACGAAATCTGCAGTGCTGGAGATGTCCATTTCTTCCAATTCTCCGGTGAACACTGCAGCCTCTTGGGTATATTGCGTTTATTCTCTCATCTTCTCATAACACCCATTCCATCAGTCTTGTTCCCTGTACTAGTTTGTACAAGTTTCGTGTTGTTCGTTCGATATTCGTCATATTCTCCTGGACATAATTTTGAACGTCCATACATTACTTTCCTCCTGTGATTCAGTGCCTCACATTCGCATAAAATGTGTAGAACTGTCTATATCCCTCCGTTGCATAATCTGCAGCTAAGGTCCCCATTGTACAGCCCCATTTTGTTCAAGTGTCCTCTAAACGGACAGTGTCCGGTTAGTTGACCTGTAATTATTCTGAGCCGATCCTTACAAGTAGTTCTTCGGTTTTTCGGGTGACATCGAGCTTCCTAAATAGATATGTTTGGATTTCAATTCTCACACATTTTCATCTTGAATTGCATTTTATAGAATTCTGTAGGAGTTTCTTTATTTTTACTATTTATTTCAAATTGTGGAAACATCGACAGCACAATGAAACATTATTTCTTTTACTTGCTAAATTATCAGATAATACATGCAACTGAATTTAAGACTTTCAGAACTGAATTCCCTTCCTTGACTGAGTAATAAATACTACCTTTCTGATATTTCGACACTACATATTTATTTGAAAATTCTATATCGCTGCGGTTTGCTTATGTGTCCAATAATGCGGACTCTCCTGTCAATATCTGGATGATATCTCATTCGTTCTTCAGTCTCAGGTGTACCTACCTATACACATTCGATCAGCAGAATCAATTATCAATTGAAAAGTCACAATAAAATAGCACGCATGCACTTAAACTTCTATTGAAAAATGAAAAAAATTGTTGTATCGGCTATTATATATCTTTGTTTGGAAGTGGTTGACAATGTATCTGAAACCAAGGTACTTCCCGACGTTTCGATTGTTAGTATCCACAATCATCTTCGGGTGATTACTGGACTATTCCTTCGAGAGATTACTATTTATAGGCCATCCGAAAGCTTTTACTTATCCCCTCTTCCCTCTCTCCGGTTTAGCGGGAGTTGACCGTTTTACGCTTGATTAAAAGGTTTCCTCCATATATTGCGTATCGCTGAGCTAGCTTGGCTGAATGCTTCGTTAGACAGCTTCTTTGAACTTCCTCTCAAACCAGTGTTCGTCCCTGTGAATGATCTCAGCTTAATGTTATGTTGATGAGTTCCCAATTTGCTGGTTTCTACTCGTTATTTCTTTTAAACAATTAGAAATTCATATTTTTTTTACAGGGTGTCTTCTACAACCCTCTACCAATGATTGTGTTCGGTGGACTATCAATTTCAGCTGGGATTTTAGCATTACAGTTGCCCGAAACCCGTGGAATCAAATTACCTGAAACGGTGAAGGAGGCCAAAATTATATGAAACATAAATGTTGTTATCTGAAAACATGCCATGCCATTTTGGTATAACAGTTCCATAAACTCGATTTTAAGAAACCTTCTGTAACATTTGAATCATTCAATTTTCATTATTGATGAATTGATCGGCCAAAGTATCACAAATGAACCCAGTTAATTATGTGTAAGTTATGTCGTGTATTAAATATTTCGTCTTAATGTTTGTTTTTTTTTCATCACTGTTATGAAGATGATTTGAAAGATCACTTTCTTGCGGAGAACTTATCCACATCAAAAATTGAGATTTCTGTCAGTACGCTCTCATAAAATACTGGTATCATCTAAATTCAGAGTTTATGCTGGTAAAGTTAAAGTATTCTGATATCACATTCATGTTTTTTGTTTTCTAAAGTTTGCATTTATTTCATTCATCTGATGTTAGATTATGTTGAATTTCAACGATGTCTGGCATTTGCTAATGCAATGTAAACGAATAGTTTACATTTTTCCAAATGAATGTCGAAATTTTGTATTACAAAATTTATAATTATAAGTTGAGAATTTGATAACCTCCTGAGAAAAAACCTTTCAGAACCTTACTGACATTCATCTTTCATATGTGTTGGAAGGAAATTATTGAACATTTTCAACCCATGAGAGAATCTCCTATAAGAGAAGTTATTTGAGAACTGGCTTAGATGTTTCAATATAAGACAGTTTCAATAATTAAAATCACTGTAACAAAAAGAGTTTTTTCCATTTTCAAAAAGTGATCTGCAAGAATCTCACGGTTTCTCCTTTCACAGAAAACCTAAATCCATGATTTCGATTAACTGAAACTGACCAAATTGCTGACACACTACAAACACCTCTGAAAGAGACTCCATGTTGTAGGTGAGATTCAATGAGAGAGTAGTAGGTAGCTTTGATAGCAGCAAATCCCAACCGTTCGATATTACCCATTCATCACAACACCCCGAAGACAACTTAGATTTGGGACCCCTGATGCGGTCTACAAATTTCAAGTCATTGCCAATATACAGTCCGAGGAATTCGGTACATGATTTATTATCAACAAATATATTTTCAATTCTTGAATTGTATGTCTAAAACAGATCATATTTGTTTCAGAAATAATAAAACTAAGATTTGTGTGGAATCATCATTTGATTTCGATAATATCGCAGTTTATCAATGTTTCAAGTTCAGAGGGATTTCAATCGTTCAATGAGATATTAGTGTCGCCAACAAATAGTGTTATCTACCCTCAATATCAAAAGATGTCAGGTCATTAATAAAAAAAGAGAATAAGAGTGCACTAAGAAGTGAACCTCGAGGAACTTCACAGGTTATTTTGCTTTTGCAAAATATTTTCCATTCAACAATTTGACTGCATAGGTAGGATTTGAACCAATTGAAATTTACATCTCTTATCCCATAATGTTGATGTAATGTAATGTTTTCTCCACTACATAGTTCCAATGGAATATAAACGAATGGATGAAGTCGCTATGGGAAGTCATCTCAGCCCTATGGTTGCAAATTCGTACATGGAAGTTTTCTGGAAGAACGCACTCAACGCCGGCTCATTATGCTATGTTGTTACTATTTTTGTTGAACCAAAGTTCGCCGTTAAAAGTTTTTTTCATTGAATAAGGAATATATGCATCCATTTATGATAGAATAACTTTCGTGACGTCAGTCATTGTTCAAAACGACGTCTCTCAACGATTTTTGATGGAGAATCCGTGATGAATATCCAATCACTTTAATAAGATGAATGAAATCTCTAACGGTAATCTCTATAATTTCATAGTTGGTAACCCTATTCAATCAGTACCTAGCCTTCCAGACTACCTGCAACCCCATATAATTCGTGTGCACAGTCCAAAAAGTTAGTAAGTTAGTTTTACTTGATAATGAGCAATACCTCGAAACTGGTCGTAAGAATAAATAAACGTAGTGGAAATTAGACAAAAAAGTGTTTTCATTCATCTTATTAAAGTGATCATGACTTTCCACAAAATAGTCATCAATAACACAAAATATCCAACCCTTTTCAAAATGGCTCCGAATATTCTTCTTCCATTCCCAACAACATATTTGTGCGAAACAGGATTCTTAACTTATGCAGCCACGAAAACAAAACACCGCAATGGGCTGGACAACGAACCTGATATGAGACTTCAACTGCTGTCTTCTATCAAACCTGATATCAATCAATTGATGGAAAATAAACATATATAATCTATTATTTATAATCTATTATTATACTTACTATGTAAGTAAGTAATGAGCACCGTACTTTCATTATGATTATTAATAAAGAATACACTTTTAAAAACTATTGTTTTATTGCAGGGTTCCGTCAAGTATTTCGCTTTCCAAAAGGGTTCCGTCACAAAAAAGTTTGAGAACCGCTGATATATAATGTAATTTTTTCAAAGAACTCTCATAAGGAATACACCCCTCTGATATTTCTTTTTTACATAATATTGGTATTTTGTTTTTTTATTATTATGTGGATTATGTTTGACACTTTCAAAGGTAATTGACTTCGTTGTTGTAGGAAAAAATTATGATAAAATATTCAGAGTTTTCTTCTTTTTATCATTTGATATTTCTTTTTTACATAATATTGGTATTTTATTTTTTGTTATTATGTGGATCATGTTTGACACTTTTAAAGGTAATTGACTTCGTTGTTGTAGAAAAAAAATCTGATAAAATATTCGGCGTTTTTTTCTTTTTATTCTCAAATGAGCTTACATCTGATTTTTCCCCAGTTTGTTGTTTCGATATTGAAAGTAAACAATATCTCCCCAACCCCCAACGTTATTGCTGTTTTCAATGATAGTTTTTGAAACTTTTGTTTCAGTGTCTAGTGAATATTCAGTAGTAATAGTCCATTCTATGTGAACAGTTGGCAATACAGTCCAGCACTCATTCTGAATAATGTTTATACCATGGGGGACTAGTTTCTTTATGGAAATCGAAAAATCAGTTGTATCTTCACCCATGGAGCTAAACTCATGCAAAAAAAGATATAGATTCAACAAAAACTCAAGAATAACTGTGATTTGTATAGAAAAGATGTATCAAATCATATCAGTAGATAACTGTCCAAGGATAGTGAGACCCGAATATACGAGATGACTTCTTCCGAATTTTCAAAGAAATGTTTCTTGGCGATTTTCCGACAAATACCTTCAGGCAAAAAATTATTGATATAAGTATTCATTAATTCATTTAATTAATGCAACGATCCTCATTCAGAATGAAAAAATTTCTATAGTGAAAATGAAAAACAAACGCAACAAAATCACACAGAATTCACGTGAAAAGGTATCATTTGCAGTACTTTTCGGTAAGAAAAACAATGGTGTTGCATCACTCATCACTGAGGGAGCACTACAAACTTTTTTTTCAAACAGAAAGGTGACTCTTGTGATAACTCATTTGATAGCCAATTCTTCATCTGACATTTATTCATTTCTGGAAATCAGATCATTTGTTTTTCAGTATTGAATAGTTTCATATTAGTTTTAGATATTTACAAACAAACGATGAATATCATCATTTTGAAAGAATGTATTGCGTCTCATTCGTTTCCTGACAATATTGAACTTTGTTTCCTAGGTTAGGTTAGGTTAGGTTAGGTCAGTAGTGAGTGGGTCTATTCGACCCTCCACCGCAACTCACAAGGGTTTATTGTGGCTCACACCTATTCAAACTCTACCAAATAAACCCAGCTTCTTGACGAAGCCGATTAGTTTGTATGGTGAGTGATCTTTCA
>WOGR01005460.1:0-13802 GCA_015342045.1 Leptinotarsa lineolata | reverse complement strand
AATCTTTAGATTTGAATGACTCAAAAGAACGAATAACGCGATTAGGTCGGTCACGTCTGATATGTTGAATACCGTTAGGAGACGGTTTTATTTGAGATTAGGATGTTGCCAAGACGTTCGCCGTGAACATTTTGAACATCTACTTCGTTAACATCCATAGTTCTTTTTCGTATTCTACATTTCAGTACGTTTTGCATTTCATTTTAGTTTTTGAGTGTATTTTATCGAATTTCAGTAGCCACATGATTTTGATTTATATTATTTTAATTGCTGCAATAAAATTGAAAGCGATAACATTTTTGAATAGATGATGAAGAGACCTTTCAAACGATATATCACAAACCTATACTTCCCATTTGAAAAATTTGGGGTTGTACCTGTCATTCGAAGAGGGTTGAAGGTAATGGTGACATTTTCACGTTGAAGAATGTCCAATTATAATTTACGTTTGACGTGATTATTTTTAAATATGTACAGTAACCGAAATAATGAATTTATTCCATTTGGCTTCTACGCACTGTATATCAAGATAAAATGCTTATGCAATGTAAGGAAAAAATATTTCCATAAAAATTGTACTAACTCGCCATACTTTTAAAAACCAAACCTTTCCATGATTTTGGACTGAACACCAACAAACACCTTTTGAAAATATTAGATATGAACAAATTCATTGAGTGTGATTTAAAATCTCAGTTTGAAATGTATTAATATTAGATTAATTTTCTCCTTGAATATTGGAACACCGGACCATTTCAACCCCAAGAGTTGTTTCTTTGAGAATTCTATATTTAGATTTTTGTAAATCATTCGAGCCTCGGATACATTTCACTATGTCTAACTTCTAATGGATTTGAAAAAAAACGACTAGGTAAGAAATTATACGGAAGACGTACAATAAAGTTCTTTGAATAATTCTAGAGAAATTGGTTATTTCAAATGAGCGATAACATTGTCATATTTTGTCATAATTTGAATCTGTTTTCCATTCAAGTTGAAAAAATCAATATGTGAAAAGCTAGTTTTATCAGCCTCAGATTTTGTTGACTCTCTCTACGTAGTAGAAAGCCAAAAACTTTCTTTTCCATTATTTATTGTATTCTTTCAAATGTGGAAATAATAAAGACTATTATTATCATCGACTGTTGACAAAATTCGTCGTCTGTCTTTCTCTGCAACTTCCACCGCAAGACAACTAGTCAAAACCAGTCCAAACACAACACATTTGTGATCCAACACCAGCCAGCGCAGTTTCGACCCGCCTGAGTTGCTTCAGTGGTGTTAGACTAAACCACGATTGTATTGCTGGACTATCAACACTGATGAGCATACTGGCGCTACCGATGGCGAAGGCGGACTCTAGTTTCGACTAGTTACTCCCAATGGAATCTGTAGAGAAAAACGGGGGACGAACTGACCGCCTTGGGGAGCCTCTTTATCTTTGACATTCCAGGGTTGAGTTCTCTATCGATCCCATAAATGGCATATTTGACTAAACTCTCTTATGCTTGTCGAGTTCAACAATTCATTTATGGTTCAAGTGACGGATCCTGAATGTGTCCTGAAGAGGCATGAGCATATAGCAGGGCCTCCTTATAATCCCATCCTTACCTAATTATGTAAACCGTAAAAAATCAATAAACGTTTTTGACTTGTTTTGATCCCGAATGCATTGTGTTTGGGTTCTGGTTTTGACTTGAGGCATTCATTCAATTTTTTTTCAATGTAATTAGTTTCCCTAATTGTAATCAAAAAAAGATGTAATTGTGGTTTTTGTGATGTGGGTTGCATATAGTCCATCTTTGCTTCAAAACATATCCGTTTTGGTGTTGAAACTATGACACTTGTACAAATGTGTTGCTACTTAAAAGAATTTATTTTATTGAAGCAATGAACAAAAGACTATCTTTTTGAGTACGAATCCGTCATCTACATAGAACGGTCATGAATTCACGTGCCCAAAATTCTGGACTGGAAAATGAGGACGAGTTCGGTTTTCGAAAAGACGATTCAGAAGAATCAATACACAAAAATATAGATAACATTTCGAACAAGATAGCAGTTAAAGTTGAAAGTTTCACCACAAGAATTGAAGGATACTGACATATTTTGATATATAACGACAAATTCCGAAGTCAAAAGAATCTATTGAATGAAAAGGTAGCTTCTATAAATCCAGATCCAGAAACTGAAAGTGATCGTAAACAGATCAATAGAGTAGTAGAGATATGTATTCCTTGACATGATGTGTCAAGAATAAATGTATAGAATTTCTGCAGTTCGGACTTCCTGTCTAAAAATTTGTAAAATGATTTGAAATCCCTGAAATAAACAATACAATTGAAATTTAAAAGAATAGCTACAGATGGCAAATATATTAAGCAAAAAAACTTGAAAAGAATTCACAGTGAAATAAAATACGAATGAAAAAAATGAATAAATAAAATTAATATGATTAAAAGTTGAGTGATTTCAAACCACGTTACTTCACGACGTTTCGATTGTTAGTATCTACAATCGTCTTCGGGTGATGACATCTATGACAGCTATTGCTAAGATGATCACTCTTCGGTAACTTGATGCGAACTGACTTGTTATTATCGTGAAACAAAACTGTTTTGCTTTTATTTCACGAGCCCAGTGCAAGCTCCGCCCACTGGATATACACACTTGAGGAAATAGTGCTATTGCATGTGTTTCGCAAAGTCTCAGTCTGAACCCTTCCCACTCATGGAGTACATATGGGAAATGAAAAATGCGTTTTTCTATGATATTTCACACTTGGTTTTGGAAATTGAGTTATGGAATATCATCTCTTAAGTGTTAGTTAGTATCTTTCGGAAAATAAATAGAATTCATTTTTGATATGGAAAAAATTTGATTTTTTTGAAAATGACTTTTTCGCTTATTCAGACAGGGAAATCGTACTTTCTTCAGAAGAGTATCGATAGGTCTTTTAACTAGCTTTCGTTTGACACCTGACTCACGTCTCTTACGTAAAAGGTTCCAATTTTATTTGGATTTTTGTGTGAAGAATCTTAAACATTGCTGGATTCTTTTGTTAGAAAGAGACAGAATGATGATTATTGAAACTCATTGGGTTTTCAAATGCATTTTACAGCCAGAAGGAATAGGATTAGCAGAAAATGTTATTCAACTTTTCGATTCAGCTAGGTGAATACTATCGTAATCCGAAATAAAAAATTATAATAAATTTTTATGCAAGTTTAACGGAAAAAGCTACTTTTCAAGAAAAGCTTTCTGATTGGTTGAGAGGATCCAGGTATCCTCTCTTCAAGCAATTCTGTTGGCCGGGGAGGATCGGCTCAGAGTTTGCCCAGAGAAGTATAAATATAGGTGGGTTTCAATTTTTAAAGGAGAGTCTTTTTGAATGGAAATATATTTACATGTTTGAGATTTGAAGAGCATTCTTGGAGTGATTTTGGAGATTATTGCGATTCCTGGCTGATAATATCGAGATTTCGAATTGGAAATTGGATTTTTAGATTTTTGCTGGCTGTCTTGAAGGAGTTTTTCTGGATTTATTTTTAGGAGCTTCGATTTGGATTTGAGTTGAATGAATTAGATTCTCTGGTTCTTTTCAGAACTTAACAGAGAAATTGTTTGGCGATATTGGACCTTTGTGGAATTCGACAACTTTTTGTTGGAAAAAAATCATAGTCTCTGATCCTTATCAGGACTTATTCAGAGAAAAATAGTGGTTAAACTTATGAACTCAATTGGACTTAGATTCGGAGATCGAGAAAAGTCAATTCGACTCAGGTTTGGATGTTGAAGATTTTTCTAGATTTCCGTTAGGAGGTTCCTGTCATCCCAAATCCTGCGAAGAGAAGAGCAGGTCCCCACTAAAGTTGCCCACTATCCGGATAAAGGCTGACCTTGCGGTGTTAACAGGCAACAGGCGTGGTATAAATTGAGATTGAAGCGGGAGGTGGGTGAAACTATCATTAGATCAGCCCCTGGGCTATCGACTCAACGTTACCGTTGGGACGGGGCCCTCCAAGACTACGATACCTTTTTGTTCAACCTTCCTGCGGACGGCCCTCATCCTAGGGTGTGGTTCAACTGTTACGATCCATGTTCCTTCATATGCTAGCTCAGTTCACTCAGTAGGTCTTTGGACAGGAGGAATTCAATTACGCGAAACGAGTGAGCTCAATTTTAAAATTTCGTGAATCCTTCCCTTTGACTATTTCCCCGTCAGAGTCATTGTAGGGCTTTTTGAAATCGATATGCAGACTGGGACCTAACAAGCGCGAGCGCAGCTTGTAGCAGAGTCGAAAGTGCCTAAACGCGTGGTCAATCTCTTCGACCAACTCAGTTCAAAATCAGACAATTTTAGTTGCCTTAGTGTGACTTTTACTGAAAAGAAACAAATGGGGGCTGTGTTCACAGGACACAGTCTGCCCCATACTCCTACAGAAACAGCTTGTCTGAGGTTGTCTCCTGTAACCCGTATTTTCTCTGACAACCAGGCTGTAAGTGTCTCTTCCGTGTTTGCTAAGCGAAAATTCTCTGGCACTTTCGAAGCTCAAACAAGCCATTTAATAGACAAACAAGCGTGAACTCTCAAAGGACTACGTCCTCAAAGCGCGAAGCGCATGCGGGAGTCAAATCAATTGTAAATCGATTTAGGGAACTGAACACCCCAAATACAGAAGAAGAACGTCAGGAGACGATTCTTCAGCAACGAATTGAAAATCTGAGAAAAGAAATTCGACAGAACAGGAAAATATAGAGCGAACCAAAGGCGACTTCGCCAATTATTGAATTTCCGTTCCAATTTATTGGCTAAGCCAAGATCGGCCACTGAGCAAAGATAGGTTCAAATAAGAGAGGAGATACCTCAACAGACAATTTTGCCTGCACCTAGACAGGTTATGGAGATAAGGTCCACAGTAGTGGAAACACCAAAAGTCAATTTACACAGGGTGTTTAGCCATCCTGTGTCACATGCAGAAAGAGATATTCCAGTCAGACATGCCAAATGCAGATTAGAGAGAGTTTTTGGAATGAGGCATTCTTCGAAAATATTGAAGGAAATCATAATGGGTCGCCGACGGGCGTTAAACATACACCAGGCTTAGATCTGGGAATATTCGCGAACCATGAATAACAATATAATACCAATTACGACAACGAGGTTCAGGCCGTCCGACGCCAGGCGTCGAGACACCCCCGAGAGACAGCCCTTAGAGGTACTCGGAAGGAGTGGGGTGTAGTGCGCGCCGAAGCGAATTATACCCTGAACGAGCTAAGAGCTGGCGCTCTAACGGAATAGTAAGGGGATGGAGGCATGCCAATGGTGAATCCTAAGGGCATAGGGGCCTTGGGGATACTCTCATGACGGGCCCAGTTGCGAAAACAAATTGGTATTTACAATGAACTAGCCAAGGCAAATGTGAATCAACCTACCACTATACCCGGGTCAGGCCTGGATCTAAAAATCCCTATGGCTCAGATCTGGGATGCCAGGAAGCCGCTACCGTGCAAAGGGCAGGTAGTAGGAGGAGGCGGAGCTTCGAGGCACGCGCTCCTTGACACAAACCCTCTTGTAGGATATTATGTATTGGGGATAACTGGATGAAATTACGAGACTTGCAAATGATAACTGAAGGACGTTTATTCACATAAAATGTTTCCAATCTACTCGTGACCTCCGATCCGTCAACTATATAACAAACATGTAGCCAAACATATAAAAATAATTGGTATTCCCTTCTGAAGTGAATGAAATGTATATACTGGGTGATTCAATCCAATCCATATCACAATAAATAATAATTTGCAAAGTATCCTACGTCATATTTGAGATTATGTGGCTTTCAATTCCAATTTGAATACTATCATGTAATGGTCATTGCTACAAGTTTTCAGTATTACTGGTATTGCTTTTGTTCCTATATTTTCGTAAATAAATGGTATATACATCACTCGCAATTTCCTTGCACTCTTGTATGATTGTTTATTTGACTAATATAAACTACTTCTCTCAGTGTATTGAGATATAACTGTGATGGTTCATCCTCTGACAATATATTGAATTCTGTATCCCCTAGGATTATATTCTGGTAGTTTTGGTTAAAATCTTGAGAAACATGTTTTTAGATGTTCACTGAACAAAAGTGGACATATTGATGAGACCTATATATTGCTGTCGATGTTGAAGACTGTTTATTCGTTTTTATCGTGGGTTTGATGGCAGAAACCTCATGAATTTGCAAAATTCCATATTCGTATTCGAAATGACTTTTTATATAAATTACTTTACCATCATTTTGATTTCAGTTGAGTTTTTCTTATTGTAAATAAGATCATAATCATTTAAATTATGCAATGCGATATTATTGATTTGACACGTTTTCGTCAAAACTACACAGTCAATATCATTGAAGTATTCTTAAAATGTTTTCTGTTTCTCAAACTTTTTTGAGATGCGTCTAATATTTTGATGTATTGAAGGAACATCTGACTGATACTATACTCAATTTTCTCCCACAATCAACTTAAGTATCACGAATGAGGGTATCTATTGAATTACTTTCATAATCGTCAATGAATGAATCCATATTCTAGGTTTTACTTCAACGATAAACATTTTTTTTTCTTCTAACTTCCTACCGATTTCAGAATATTTTGCTGTGTTAGGTATCTTGAAAATTCTACAAGTATCACTTAATTAAGAGTATTCTTTCCTATAATGTAGACGTTATTGATTCCTTTTTTTGTTAGCTGCTCTTCAAAATTGGTATTGGGCAAATCTGAAGTGAACCTTGTCAGATCCCCTTCTGCGTATCCAGAGTTAAATATCAATATATTATTTTCTCTTGCTGCATTTTTGAGTAATTTATTTTGAGTTCACAAATCATCATCCTCAGCTATGAATGATTTCATCTCTCCGAAACTCATTTGGAAATAACTTCGATAAATTGCGGACTACATCTGGGGAATTTGTTATGTCTATGTTGATGAAGGGGGAATTTATCTTGTGATTCTCACTCTTGTTCTCCGTAAAACTTACTCCGTAAAACTTACGAATCAGTAACTTCCATTGCACGTAGTCAAATTTTTAAAATTTTGAAAAACCTCCACCCACTTTAGACGGGTTTTTTACACAAAGCACGAGAATCGAATTCAACCGTTCAGAGTATACTTACTCCTGATAATTATTGAAAGTCTTGCCGATGATTTGGATCTTGATGGTCTTCAAAAGTCATTATAGATCCAATAGATAAATAAATAATCAGAGAAAAGAGCAGGATGATTTGAAAAAGGTAATTTTCAAAATATCGTCAGAAACGTGTGACTAATTCGTATTTTCATTTTAAAAATGTCCGAATATTTAAAAATCTTTCATTGTCAGAACAAACTATCGACATTGATCAGATTTCTTTGAAATATCGTTATATTGACAACAAAATACAATTCATGATTGATGTACGTCCTAAAATTTTGATTAGTCAAGACATTGTTGGTGAGCAAGAAAATAATTTTGGGGCCTTGGCATGGACCCGTTTTCACAAAACATTGTATGGTTGAGTATTTTATGGAAATTTTCAACATAGTAACGATGATAATAAGAAGGTTCTTTGGTTTCGTAGATTTGAAAAAAAAGATGAGTCAGACATTCTCCATAAGCTGGTTGAAGAAAAATGGAAAGTGGAATCATTTTCTACTTCAAGACAATCTTTATCGAGAAGAGACATTCGAGTACAAGAGATCATTGATTTCATAATGCGAAGAATAGGTGACAAATCTGAAATAGGACTGCTTTGAAACAAAAAATAATCATCCACCTGAAAGTAAGAAAAATGCCCTGAGGATACACGTATCTAGATAGAAGATAAACTTTTAGAGACATTTTTGCAAGATTGCCCTACAACCTGATTGATTGTAGTCAATTTGGAAAGGAAAGGCCGAATTAATCAAATAGGGATAAGGAGTTGAAAAAAATAATCGTTTCAGGAGCTGTTGAAAATAATCTCAAAACGTAAACGCGGAATTTGAAAATATCAACAGATCTACCGAGAAGTAACGTTAGGAGAATTTCAAAAAAGCACAAATTCAAGTCATACAGGACCAGAATAGTTCATCAACTCAGACTATTGGCTTTTTGTCACTGGTTACTGAAAAGTCCTAACCAAGTGCGTGGTTTTTCGTTAAATTGTATGCGGACAGACGAAGCTTATGTGAGTAGTGCTGGCATTTCCAACCGCTACAATTCTTATACTTGGGCACAATAAAATCCTCATTTCATTGTGGAGCACAGAAGTCAAGGAAGATTTGGATTGGGTGTGTAGGCAGGTATTTTTAGGGGTAGAATTGTCGGCCAGTTAATTTATAATGGCACTTTCACATCTCAGGGGTATTCAGAAATTTCAAGGAAAAATATTGAATCCCTTGTTGATGAACTGCCATTAATTCTCAACAAGACGGGGCTCCGTTGACCAAATATAGTTACGAAATAAAAGCGGCAGTGATGCAAAGTTTTGCCTCTCTGACTCCTATCGAACTGATTTATTCGACAGAAAACGTTCAGAAAAGGTGTCGCCTGTAATGTAGCAGAAGCATTTCTATCACCTTCTCTGAAGAAATATATTTCATTGTTCGTTCATTATCATTATTATTATTATCAGCAGTAGATACAGTACCATTGAAACTACTCGTTTCAATTACTGCTAAAAAACGCTTTCTCATTATTTGATAGCTACTACTGAACAATTTCTTTTCGTTTTATCGTAGCGTCGTCCAAAGCCAACTTGATCAAAGTTTGCGTATCAAAGTCTACATGAAAAAACCTGGAAGGTCTGTATTTTAAAGATGACTCTAGCAAAAAATAAGTGTGCTATAGTTTTTGAAAGGTAATTTTGAGCTATATTGAAATATGCAGGATCAAGAAAAATGTTTTCCATTAATGAAAATTAATATATCATTCGGAAAAATAAGTTTTTTGTACCATTGAACCATAGGTGAGAAAGTAACAGCAATTTTTCGAAAATGCACATTCTCGCAAAATATGCTTTAACTCAGAAACGATGATACAAATCGACATGCAGTTTTCACCATTGAGTTTATCATAAAATGCGACTTCCAAAAACAGCCGTCAGTTTTTATCTATCTAGTTGGAAAACAGTAGGTAGTGTTCATTTTGGCCCACTGTGTACAAGCAGGTCAGTATATTTAATTTCTCGAAAAAAGATTCACAGGACTCCATGTTACTTATACCAGTGATACTTCTGATGAAGTAACTGTAGATTACTTGGAAAAAGATCAAGGAAAAATAATATACTGAATTATGAACTGAAAATTTCGGAGTCTGCCTCTAGAACTATTCATGTAACAGATATACTTTCCGAGTTCCTTGAAGTTGAACTTGAAGTACGAGATATCAACAACATTTATTCTTTTCGTAACCAAAACACCACTACTATCAAATTAAAATTCACTTCTTATCTGAAGAAACAACAAATTCTCCAAACATGAAATAATTCAAAAATTATTCGACTTCAAGGATGATTAATTTGATTTTTATGAACACTCATCTTCGAAATGATAACATAATTACACACGTAGTTTTCTCTCCATGGGTGTTCAAGTCACAACTTTCAAAGTCTCTCCGTAAATTTTTGCCATTACTCCGTCTATGGTTCGGCTTACTCATCAATGGCCCGGTTCCATACCCCAACTTTTTCTGATATCACTTCATTTTGGTGCACCTAAATAGCTCATAAGGATGATCTTATATGGAGAGAAGAGAAGAAAGAGAGAAAGAAAAATTGGGAGGGATGTAATCATTTCGAAAGAGATTGTTCATATAATTCAAATTAATCGTCATTCAGGTGAGCCGATTAATTTTCAAAATATGTTTCTCAATCCCCTCCTCATGATCACATAATAAAACACGTATTTGTTCAAATTTGAGCTATTTATTCAGTAGTAATACTAGTAAATTCATACTATGAAAACAATTATAAATATTGAATATAAAAATAAATTCAACTCTCAATATACATAAACATACATAAACCTATATAAATATATGATAAATATATGAACTAGTAACAAAGAAAAAAAAAGATCATAAATATATTATCTAACATTTTACAAAATAGAACTATCCCCAGTACGATATTCATTTTCCATTAACATTTCCTTGCAAAACGCTTTCAAGAGAGTTTGATCAGATGGAAGCACTGGCCTGTTGTGAAATTTGTTGAGACCATTTGACTTACTTGACCATCCAGCAGCTTTCCGAATGGTTTCAATATTAATACAATTGCGGAATGCTGTTGATGTTGAGGTATGTCTGCAACTTTATCCTGGAAATATACGAGTGTCTATTCGACAGTCTTCTAGAATAGTCCCCAGCCAACGACTCAAGTTCTGTGCTGAAGCCGCATAATATGGTTTTTTAGTAGTGAGTATCAAAACTTGCTCAGACTGAGGCCAAATAACTCTTATCTCAATAATATATTCTATGAATGTTCGTGCCACACATAAATTGGAGTTTAAAAAAAAAACAAATGTGAAAAATGGTTGATACGTGTTTTCACCGGAAGTTTTCAGTCTATCAGGTATTTCAATGGCAACGGAAAATTCACTAATTTATATGTTTTGAATGGCTATTTCAGAAAATGATTGAGTTCGATGTCCTGTGATTGAGGCTGAAAGACATCAATTTTTGTGTTAGTTTTTTCAGTGTGAGGGATTCAAATAAACTCGAACGTTCCAAGTGATTTAACACAATCGATGTATCCCAAATTGTCTCATATTTGGGACACCTTGGCCTTCGATTGTAAATACTTTCAATGAATCTTTTCAAAAATGAATTCTCCTTCTATGTGGAGTCTAAAATGAGAGATAAAGCCAAATTTCTACGAGTTTATGGTTGCATATTACAGATGACCATTCAATTCATCATTCAAAAAATCTACGACTACATTTTTATTGCAAATAAACGGGTCTTCTTCTTTTGAGATGCAATAGTTCAACCACTCTTTCAAAAATACCGAATACTGAGACAGTGTTTTCTGCGATACAGAAGCAAAGATCGATTCCATTCCTATTTCTGGAAAACCTCTTTTCATGAACGATTACCCTGATAACCGCCCCACAGCCAGAAAAAGGTGGTTTTCTAGAAGATGTCTGTTCGTGAAAGGAGATATCATCATAAATAAATCAGGTTTGAATAATACTGTTAGCAAACTAACGAACGAAAGATACCACGGTTGAGATTTCCATAACGGTATAACTAATATTCCGATAGCTCTGTCACTCCAGATTCTATTCACAACTTTCGCAATAATGACAAAAGGAGCAAAGGCAGAAAAAAATCATCCTGCCAATCTAAGGTGAAAGCATCAACTGCTATGGAATCGGGGTCTTCGCGACATGATAGTAGGAGAATAATGACGGGTCTAGACCTCCCCCTAACTTTATTTCCCCTCCAGTGTCACCACTCTGACTGTGACCTCGACCCCCTCCTCTATTTTCCGCCTATGAGTTGGACTTGAGTTGCATGTAACGTCATGAGGTGGGACCCCTTTTTTACTCTCCGCCTATGACTTGGGCTTGAGTTGCGTGTGACTTCATGAGCGTGAACCTCTTCTCCACTCTCTACCTATGATTTGACCTTCAGTTGCTTGTTCGTACGTCACATGACCTTTGAAAAATTCCTAACCGACCTTGAGCTATGAACTGAATGACGACCCTCCTTTCACTGTACATCAACGACTTTTTGGAAAAAACGAAGAATCCAATATATAGCTTTGCTGACGATAGCACACTTGTCTCGTCATTCTATTTGGATAACAGGTCATCTGTTGGGGATGCACATTTCCACCGATAGCAGGAGGTTGTATATCTCAATGAGGATCTAAAAGTAATTTCTAATTGAGCTGAAAGTAAGCAAGTTCAATTTAATGTCACGAAAACCTAAGCATCGGTTTTCTTCGAAACGATGAATATCAACCGGATATAATGTCAGAACAGACAATTCCGCTTTCTGCTTCGATAAGTTTGTTGGGTGTTAAAATGGACACTAATATGTGTTGACACAATCATGTTGCTGGAATTGCAGGGGCCGCTTCTCAAAAACTTGGAACACTGTTCCGAACCAGGTAACTGTACACACCTCAGCAACTTTTGATGCATTATAAAACTCAGATCAGACCTACTATGGAGTATTGTTCTCATATATGGAGCTCTGCCCCTAAACATACCCTGAGGCTGCTGGATTCCCTCCAGAAAAGAGCCATCCACCTGATTGGAGACGCATACATAATTTGCAACCTTGATAGTCTGGAACATCAAAGAAAGGTTGGAGTATCGTTTCTCTTCTATAGATACTTTCACGGGAAGAGTTCAAGGGACTGAGTACATTCGATTCCACCAAGAGCGGTACATATCAGAAATACGCGACGAACTGTGGCTACTCATCGTTTTGAGGTTCAACTCAGCACACCTTGAATCTCGTTGTGTAAAAACTTTTTCATTTGGAGAACTGTGTTCATGTGGAATAAACTTTTTGAGAACGTTTTTTCAATGGATTCAATCTCCAGCGATTCAAATCCAATGTGGATCACTACTTTCGCACAGGCACCGATTTCAGAGTGCCTTAAGGTTTATCCTGTGGTGCTTGTGTTTCTGTCTTAGAAAAACAAAGTGCAACAAATACAAAAAATACAAAATCGAGGAATGAGATTAATTTTAAAATGTAATAGATATACTCCAATTTCTACCATCCTATCTTCTCTACAATGGCTCTCAGTATTCCAAAGATTGTTTTGTTGTTCCATGGTTTTCATTTATAAAATATTGAATAAAATGACCCCACCATACTTGTTATCATTGATAACTTTCAATAAGGACATTCATCACCATTCAATTAAATCTACTATCATTGAATATTTTCATGAGCAAACTTTTGAAACTTATCCATGATGAAAATTGAATATTTCTTCTTGTTCAGTTTGAATAATACATGTATTCATATATAGTTGTATTATTTATAAAGTTAGTTGATTACACTATATTTTGAGTCAGCTAACCTGTATATCAGGGAATCCTAATTCAATAAATAAATTCTTCTAAAAAGAGGAGATTGAAAGTTCACTATACAAACAAAATCCTGAGAGAGTTGAAGAATTAGTGTAGTTCATCTTCTGATGATGACAACTTGGTAGGTGACGCCCACATTGAGAAGTAGTTCTGATCGTTAATAGAAGTATTATTATTAGTATCGTTATCAAATACAGTTTATTGTTTTTTGGGTATTTTCCCCAATTAGTAAGGGACAGAGAGAAACCAATTCTGTCTTGTGAATATATAAATAATGTAAGAACAAATACTGAATTATCATAGCCATGCAATTGGATAGTAAAGGTGAACAGACATGAATTTGCATATCAACAAGCTAATGCTGTGCAAGTCAAAGCTAATGATATGCCACCAGTTGAATATATTAACATGTAAATACTAGATATTAACACTAATTAGAGAGGATTAGAGAAATAAATGAATGTAATTGAAATTGTCAATATTCGCGAGAGTCAATAGTATAAACCCAAAGAGTTTTCATAGATATCTAGATACACTTTCAAGTAGGAGAAACTTCATGGAGGCAATGCAAAACTAAAAACTTCTTTCATTCGTTTGACAAATGTTGGCGATGTTTCTTAGTGAATGACACAAATTGGGACTTCCGGAAAGTTTTTGGCTTTCTACTATTCCATCTTGATAGAAAAAATGTGGGAATTTTCCAAAGAAAGGAACGAAGCAAT
>WOGR01005459.1:0-13803 GCA_015342045.1 Leptinotarsa lineolata | reverse complement strand
AGGAGAGAGAGAAGAAAATGTAAAGTTTCCGTATAAAATTTTATGGACAGATGGGGCAACGTTCTCTTCAAATGGAACGGTAAGTTCTCAAAATTGCCGATGATGTGCCCAAGAAAATCCCAATTTTACAGTTGAATGTGGTGATCAGTACTCCTTTAAAACTAATGTATGGTATGGGATACTTAACGACCAAATAATTGGGCCATTTTTTTAGGGAAAATTTATCATCCGTCGGTTATCTCCACCTTTTGAATAATGAGGTTAGTGAAGTTTTAGATAATATGCCTTTAAATATTAAATACGACCTATGGTATCAGCTTGATGGCGCACCAATACATCATACGGTTGCTGTAAAACAGTCCCTCTAACAAATGTTCATAAGCAAAGTTATTGGACGTAACTGGGAACATTATTGGCCACCTAGATCACCCGACTTGACGCCTTTAGACTTTTTCTCGTGGGGTTACCTGAAACAAAAAGTGTACCGAAGTAGACCATTTACTGACATACAAAATCTGTGCAAATATAAATCCCCGATTTATTAAAAATGCAGTTACAGATGTCAGTAGAAGGACCATAATTTGTATTGAACGTGTAGGACGACATACTGAAATGTAGGCTATAAGTGTTTGACAACCTCATTTAGATCAATAAGTAATTTTTTGTACCCATTTGCATTTTCTATAATAATATTGTTGTTTAAAATTTATAATAATAATAATAGTTCTATCGAAATTATTTGCATTTTTTTTAGTTGCCTCTGCTTTTCCGAAATCAAAGGTTTGTTTAAGAAAATAGCCAAGTGATTGAAACTTTGCACCAGTCATGTTAAAATTTTTAGCAAATTTTTGATTTCTCTCTAAAAATGTCCGTATAAGTAAAAATGAATCAGAAAAGTTAAACTCCATGATGAGTTTGTTATGTATACATGAATTGATGACAATCAACTGAACTTGTTTTTTAAAATAAAGGGGATATCTGTCAAACGTTAACTTTATCCTAGTTGCATAAAATTTGGCATATGATTATAAAATTGCCATAGACACAACTTTTTCACGTAACTTTTCGTTAAATTCGATCTAGAAATGCACTTTTTCAATTTTTCTCAAAAAAAAAAGTTGAATTTGACAAACACTGAACGTCAGTGGTTCGCAGTTGGCCGCATCATTTTAAGTTAAATTTAAAGCAAAAACAAGTGCCGAAGTTAAACTTCACTGAAACTTATGGTGCGCACTTTAATGGTGACACTGTATATTGATGTGCAAATGTGAAAAATTGGTAGGTGATACGGCTTAATAAGTGTCATATTTGGATTTAGCACCCTAAAAAACTGAATAATAAGGTGTTTTAAGTAAAAAAGTTTTTTCATCGTTGGGCTGTGTATTTTTACACTAGAAAAACTGGCAAAGACAAGAACAGTTATTTTACCACTCTCTGTCTGGTTACGTATTTTCTTTTATGTCAATATTTCGGATTGGTTATATCACTGTTTCGAAGTAAATATACAGAATGGATACTTTTTCAATGTGAATGTTTGGGTAACTTTTTGACTTTGAGAGATAGAAATTATGTTGAATGAACAAATAGTTGCATTGCTCTAAGCATCGGTGAAAATATGGACGATATCAGGACCCGTTTCGAAAATATGGATTAAAAATTTGTTTCGCATTTTATGTTGCTGTTGCTTCCAATTGGTATCACTACATTTTTGTCACACCTTCACTTTTCAAATACAGATCAGGATATTTTATAATATTTTCAAATGGCTGTTTACTTGAATACTACATAATAACATAAGTTAAATTTTCAGATAATTTTGACGTATCAGTATGTCTATTGAATTAAACCTATGCATATTTATTTTTTTGGGAAACATTGGTGCGCAACCATTTGGTGCTAAATACACCCAGAGTTTATACGCCATTATTGTAAACATTCTAATCTGAATAAACTTATCATTATCAAATATCAAATGAATCAACCCCTTATTTGAAATTAATAGGTCAATTTATTGAAATTAAATGCTTGCCGTTCCGATTTTACTCTACTTCTTCAAAGTAGTAAAATGGACTCGGGAGGAACTGTATCAACTCGACGTAAAGACCCAAAAATGGTTCATCTTCCAGGAGTTTGTATCCCAAATCGTCCGTTCTGAAGGCCATGGATTTATGAGTTTGGAGTATATAATGACAGAATGGTATTGGATGGAGCCCGTAAAGAGTTCGGATCCCCTTCGCTGTCCGAGAGGTCGAAGAACTTGTTTCAGTTTTTTACACTGAGACAGGTTACTACAACTCTATCGCAGAGTTTGAACCCTTTTAGCAAAAAGCCTACATCAAAGCCGCAGGAATCACTTTATTCTGCGGCTAAATAAAGATGAGCTGATTCATGGTGTCTTTTTCAACAACATTGAAGACCTTGGTTCAAGAAAGCATCTGGCCTTGATTTTCGCTAGTTGAGTGGGGTGAAGTCGGAAACTGAGAGGTTCATCTTGGTCTGCCAGGATGGTGTCTTTTACACCCTAATCTACAGAAGTTGCGTGATGTGGAAATGTCCTTTACACCAGGTGCGGAGCTTGCCATAAGATCCGTATGCAATTGCTATCGCCATGTCCAGCATATGCGCTCCAAGCTTTTATCAATGGACAAAATGCGCCATTACGAGTGCTATATTACTATCTTTGACACTCTTATGATAATGACGCCGGAGGATATTGAATTCATTGTGGGGAATGAGAATTGCTGTTAAGATCGTTCTTCTGATTATTAGACTCCTTGCTGCAATGATGCCCTCTCTATTCTGGAATCCTAAGATCATGCTGGCTTGCTGCACTATTCATATTTGGTTTCTATAAAAATGACGGAAAAAACTTTTTCAAGAAGAATTTTTTAATTGAATTGCATACCATATCATTTGAAAATTTCAAGATATCAATGGGTAATAACTAATTGAGTTGCTGAATTATTATTATTTTTTCAGTATAAATTTATTTTTGTTTTTGAATTTTTTGTTCAAACAATCCCTTTGGCACCATTTATGAAATTCATTTTTCGCTATATCATCCTTCCGCCTTCAGATTTCCTGTACTTCTGACAGCCAGGTGAGTTCCACTCATGAAATACCCGCTATTGTGAATGCGGGTTCGATCTCTGCTCTAGGACTCGATGGATTTATCAAGTGGGTAGCTTAGTGCGTTTAATTCGTATTTTTTCTTGATATCAGAAATTTTCTTATCTTGAAAATATTAATAGTTTGTTTTTGGTGGGTTTTGGACCACCAATAAATACTTATTTGAATACCAGTTATTCACGTTACTCGAGAAGTTTGTTGGATCAGCATTTGTTTTTTGAGATATCACAACGAAAGCATTATCAGCATATTAAATGGTCATTATCGAGAGGGTTTATGTAGAAGGGAAGAGAATAGGACCTATGATTGACCCTTGGGAAACTCTTGAATTCACAATAACACTTTCTGATTTATTATTAGTCAAACAATCGCTATTTTTGATGTTCAACAATTCAATTCAACTTTGTACTTTGATAGTATGCTTTGAAGATAGTTATCGTGACAATACTGGAAATTATCTGAGAAAAGATCAACAAAACAAATGCACAAAAATATCGATTGAAGACGCTTAGGAAATAATTTTTCACTTACAAAATTCTCAGTGAGGCTTTTATTGACGAGTGTTTTACTGTTCTTGATAATTATATAGAATTATTGAGTAAGAAAGTGGTCAGTCTTATCGATGAACTGTGGCTGAACTTTAATAATTTATCGTCGTCACTCTCTTGATAACGTTATCAACAGATGAAGACATTTATTGTGGAAGTGCAAGGCTTGTTGACTAAAGAAACTCTCATCAAATAATGTCTGATAGTCGGGAAGCGTTATATTCAATTCAACTAGCTGAAAGATAATCTTAGTATCTCTCAATGAAAAATAAATATTCAACCTCAATTAATGGATACGTAATTACACAAATGAGATTGTTTACAGGACTGAATTAAAATAGCTTATGGTTCCAAACGAGCGATAAATAAGTCGCTAATTGAAAGTTATTTGAATATTATAGTGGGTAATTAGTCGAGTGGTTTACACAACGCCTACTTACACGATATTTCTCAATCTTGACATTACTCGGGACATTGTTTCTCACTGATTAGAATTTTCAATTGTGACAACGACTGTGGAAAGAATAACAAGAAACTGATAACTATGAAATAAACAATCCGAACATCATCTACCAAGCACATAAAAAAAACTCTCACTTTATTACCCACTTACAGTCATTTACAAATTTACCCACACTCTCAAACTTTTCCTGTCTTTCCTGTGAATAAAATAATTTGGGAATAATTTTATTGATCACCACATGGAATGGAACCAATACATTGCTTACCAGATAGAAAGATGATAATTATCGCCCAATATCATTGCTAGCGACCCTATCGAAAATAATCGAAAAACTTATAAAGATTCACCTCATGGCCTTCATGAAACGCCACAACCTATTCAATCAAAATCAATTCGGTTTTCGAAGCAATTTAAGTAACACCAATAATTCAATGTTCAAATTTTTGGAACACCCATATGGGCAAATAAACGATAGAAGTATAGTGGCAGCAGCGTTCTCTGACTTAACAAAAGCCTTTGACTACGTGAATCACAGAATATTGCTGCGAAAACTTGAATATTACGGATTCAAAGGATGTGCCCTCAATTGGTTCCACTCCTACTTAGAGAACCTCACACAAAAAGTGTTCATCGGACAAGAATCATCGGAATGCGGGTACATTAATTGCGGTATTCCACAGGGGTCAGTTTTGGGACCAATACTCTTTTTGTTATACTTGATCTTCTTGTGATCTGGCGCTTCTTAATGTTCAAGGCAAGTTCACCCTTTTTGCTGATCATACCATCAACTTGTGACATGGAAAGGATTCTTTAACATTGAAGAAAACAATCCAGAATGACTTAGAAAAAATATAGGAATGGTGCGACTTTAATTCGCTCGCCTTGAATCCTAAAAAACATCACTTACATAAACCTTTTCAAAAACCACCTGAAAAAAAATACATACTCAGTCTGGTAGAGTAATTTTATCATGTTTTGAAACTTATTTATTTCCAATTAACGTGTAGTAGATTCCTACACTTGAATAATACATGTATATTTGTGTTAATATGGGTATGTATGTTCACATATGATAATCTCAAGATAAGGTTGACTTTATGTATTAGTTAGCTTTATATATAACTCTATTTTGATTTTTTAATAGCATGTAAAACAGTTGAAACCACATAGGCTATGTTATCGATCATTGAACTAAAAAGGTTATGTTGGGGCAAGATGATTATGTTACCGATGTACAAGAAGATTCGTGTGGACCATCTTGTTCAACCCATTAACATAATCATATCAAGGTACTATTACAGGAACTTTTTCTTAACCATTTGTGTTATTTTTTCTAATAAGTATGTCTTAATTATTATGAACTGCCAGCATTATCACCTAAATAGTAGAAGATTTCAAATACTAAAATATAATTCAATCTTGTTTCAAATTATGCTTGGTAATTATAAACGAAAAACTAATCGTGGGTCGTGGTCGGAAGACTCCATGATCAAAGCGCTGGATGTTGTGAAAATGGCATGGCATTTGGGACAATAAGTAAACAATTCGGAATACCTGTTATGTCGTTAAAAAGGCGAGTTAAAGGCAAAAATAAATTGGCAGTTTTTACGGCAGAACAGGAAAATGAGATCGTGAAGCATATTAAAGATATGGAGACGAGGATGTACGGATTAACACGACAAGATGTTTTATCTTTGGCGTATCAATTTGCAGTAAAAAATAATATCACCAACTCTTTCAACAGAGAAAAAGCAGTAAATAATTGGCTGAGAGGATTCCGTGAGCGGCATACAGATATCTTCTTGTACCTGAGTCCACTTCTACTGCTCGAGCACGGGCCTTTAATGAACCAGTGGTAGATAAGTTTTATTCCACATTACAATGTATTCAAGAGACAAAAAACCACCCGTGCCACAGTGTCTATAACGTTGACAAGACTAGCACTTCTACGGTGCCTACAAAGGTGTTTGCAGAAACTGGGCATAAATAGGTAGTACGAGTTACATCAGCTGAAAGAGGGGAAACTACAAAAGCTGTAATTTGTATGTTTGCTTCTGGAACTTTTGTACACCTATGAAGATGGAACTGAGAGATGGCGCACCAGCAGGCCCCGCATGGGCATGTAATTCATCTGGATGGATGAATTTAAAAGTTTTTACCAAATAGTTTGACCATTTTGTAAGCTACACGGAACCTGTTGCGGAGGACCCACTCCTGTTGGTTTTAAATGGCCATCTTTCACACACAAAAAATTTGGAAATAATATTGGAAGCTCTAGAAAACCACTCCACTATTGTCTGCTTGCCTCCACACTGCTCCCATAAACTGCACCCTTTAGATGTCAGTTTGATGTATTTCTTAAGAATTTACCACAATCAGTCACTCGAAAAATGGATGAACAACAATCCTGGCAGACAAGTAACTGTATTTTAGATTGCAAAGATTTTTGGAGAGGATTTTTTGAAAGCAGCGGTCCCATTGAATACAATCAATGGGTTTGCCAAAACTGAGATATTCTCTTTCAACCCGGATGTGTTCACCGAAGCTGACTTTATCACTGCAGCAAAAACCGAAATGAAATTTAATGGATACTCCCGTGTAGTAGAAGTGCCTACAATGATTTCAAACACACAATAGCTATCAGCAACCGATTCCTCACCAGCACCAGAAACCTTCACTTCACACGTCTCTGAAGATTTGCAGAATAAAACACCGTCACCGGCTCCCCCAAATGATGGGAATTTGTCATTACGGAGTCCTTTGTCGCCATTGCCATCTACGAGCTACGCAGGCACCTCAAGTGTATCGCCATCCATTCTGGAAGATAGCCGATGTGAACTTTTTAATGTTACACCTGCTCAAATTCATCCTTTGCCCAAAATTGTAGGTGGAAGAAGCCATCTTGAGAGAAAACCAATGTACACATCAATCTTAACTATCACGCCATACAAAAATTATTTAGAGGAAGAAAGAAATGAAAAGACAGATAAAGAAAATAGAGCCAGTAAAACACAACAAAATGCAAAGACAAATACTAAAAAGAAAAAGAAAGGGAATGGTGTAGGCGAAGGAATGTTTTATAAAAGGAAGAATATTGTGTCAGAGTCATCTGAAGAAAAAGAAGAAGAAGAAGAAGACGCTGAATGTCTTTTTTGTACGCAATCATTTTACAAAGATGATAGGGGCGAGGTTGGATGGAATGTTGTGTATGCCAAAGATGGGGTCATGAAGCTTGTGCAGGGATAGATATCATTTCCTTCTTTTATTATAATGGAGACTAATTGACTTGAATAAAGATAGTAAACCCTGATTATATGACTTTATTTAGGTAATTTCACCATAGCCTATGATAATCTCAAATTGAAGGGGGCAACATGATTCTGGGATCATCTTGCCCCTACAGCAGAGATAATCTTGGATATTGGGGTTTACGAGATGTTCCTTTCATTACGTTTCAAAAAATGGTGTTTATAATAATAAACATCAAAATATATATATTTTGACTTTGACAACAATTTGATAAATGAATTTACTATGGATACACGTATTTATATCTGCAATAAGTAGAATATCGTTTAAACTACAAGTATTTTCCCTTAAGTGAATCATCTCGTACACCTTTCCCCTATGTTCCATATGTATATTTTCAATATTTTCTCTATGAATTAAGTTTATTATACTATTTCAGATTCTCCATACATAAACTTCCCATTCTCCCCCTTAGTATGTCGAATGAAACCGTCTTCAAAAAGACTTGTTGGGAAGTAGACGTGGTGAGTGATGAACCTCTCGATCACCGTGATTGAATGAATCTGTCAACGAAACGAAGATCTACCTTGAGAACACGCGACCGCTTCTATAAAAACAAATTTTATTTCTTGACAAAACAAACGCATTGAATTTTAACAGGTTTTTATCGTCGGAATACCGGATACCTTGAAATATTAACAGTGTCGTTACTATGGCCGTTATGTAGATTAGGTGTCTCTATAATGGCCGTTGCATTGGTGGACATACTTCGTTGTTTATTAAATGGTCAATATTATGATTCTATCTCGATGGAAATATAGCTGTGAAACACTGTTACTTTATGAATGTTGTTACACGGGAAACTTTACGAACTTATATTTTTATTTGCCAAGTTACTGTAGACTTATAATTAATTTTTCGTCTGTTCGATCTGTTCATCTGTATGACTGTCATGCGTACAGCCTTGATATCTACTCAAATCTTCATCCAAGCGAATGATGTATATGGATTTGAAACTTTTACCCATCGAGGAATTTATTGAGGGAAAGTGGAAAAGACATTCAGATACTTATCAGAATTTTTTTGTATTTGTTGAAGGATTGAAACTATCAGAAAGTTCTAAGGACTATTTATTAAAAAAAATCTTCAGGCTAGAGATGTTTGGAAAAAACTATTTTGCGTTCAATTTTATATAGGTATGTACAGAAGGTTCTCTCAAATGCCAACTACACCAAAGCCTAATGAAAAAGAGGGGATTCAAAAGGTTTCTTCCCAAGAGCCAAATTTTCCTAAAAATATCTTTTCAGTGAATGAAAATATTATGATTGGGATTGAAGTGGGATTGGGATTGAGTATAACTATGATCATTATGATGGAGCACATTTGTTTTTTCTAGTATCATTCAGAAATACTTCGTGCAAGGATTTGAAAGAATCGTTTTTCAAAAATATTCAATAAGATGCCGATGAGGAATTGAACACTAGAGACTATTTGAAACAATTACTATCTTGGAATCGATTTCGTTTTGCGGTTGATGTTGAAGCTTGGCTTTGAATTGACTGCCTTTGGGAGCCTTGCTTATATTTGATATTCGTGGCCTGAGTCCTTTGTCTATCCCATAGATGGCGTCTTCGTGAGCGAATAAGCCATTGAGTACTTACTTGAACTATATGCATCCAACAAAAAAAGCAGCCCAAACAATGATAGATGGGTGATCAAAGCATGATCACCCATCTATCACATTTGCGTCTATTGGGGTAAAATAAACAAGCCTCCTCAAGCTCTCCAATTATATTTAAGTGCAATCCGCTGGCGGAATTCATTGTTACAGTGTCGAATTGTTCAGTTACGTTTTAACTAATGCCTATGGTATTTTGAAGTTCTATATTTTTGAATTGTCGAATACTGATGCGCCTTAAGAAACTGCTACACTCCACCTAAAATTTTTTCGTATACCCAGCCGCATATCATTAAAAAAATTATGGTTGTTTCTTAGTGCGACTCTGTACAAGCAGCCTTGTCTGGGAGATCATGTGCACTATGCATGATAATGTTCTGGAGCATTCCGATGCTTGGTTGGGCAGAGTAGGTATTGACTCCAGCAACACCACTGATGAGACTTATGGCGGGTCGAAACAGTGTTTCTGATGTTGGATCACAAATGTTTCATTCGTTAGGCTCTGGCGTCAACTGGTCGCTATGCAGTGGAAGCTGAAGTGAAAGACAGGGCGTCTTCGTATGATCTTAAAAAAAACGTCGTATGAGCATTGCTCAGGAATTGTTGAATGACGTCAACGGTGATCCAGATTTGCTTGAAAGGGTCATAACTGGCGGCGAATCATGGGTATACAGTTATGCATCCAACCCAAGATCAAAAAGCACCAAGATCAAAAAGCACGCCAAATTCGATCAAATGTCAGATTTGGTTCACTGTTTTCTTCGATTACTGTGGCATAGTGCACTAGAAGTTTCTGCTACAGGGTCGTACGACCAATAAGAATTATTATGCACCTCTTGTGAGAAACAATACGAAGAAAACGCAAGGTATTGTGAAAAAACAATTTATGGCTTCTGCATCACGGTAATGCACCTGCTCACTGGTCATTGCTTGTTCGTAATTTTTTGGTATAAAACAACACCGTAACATGCCTCGGCCACTATATTCACCAGATTTGGCCCCCTGTGATTTTTTTCTCTTCCAAAGATTGAAGAGACCCATGAAAGAACGTGACCCATGAAAGAACGTTGTTTTGGTACGATTGGGGATATAAAAACCGAATCGCTGATAGAGCTCAAGCACATACAACAAGTGCATATCAGAACTGCTTCGAGGATTGAAAAAAACACAAGTATATAATATTTCAGGTGGATTAATTTGAAAGAAAAAAAATAGAAATTGATGAAAAAATAAATATTTCTTGAGAAAAATGAAAATTCACCTTATTTTTTTAACAGACCCTGTATAAACCACTGATGAGTTCAATTATTGACTGAACTATTTAGCGGTTCATATAACGCCGTTACTTTTCGGGGTGAACTGTTCAGTTGGCCCTTTATCACACTCAAACTCTCTATGGATTTAGCTTTGTTTATTTTTCAGATTGCGGATTCTTTGATACCAAGAAATAACGAAAGATCGTAAGTAAGCTATGATCATCTCCTGATGATTCAGACTTGGTCGTCAAAACATGCAACGAAAATAGTTTTCTGGCGCTTTCAACGCATAAGATTCAGTAAAATACATAATTGTTATTATTACATTCGGCAGCTAACCCCAGAACTTTTTACGGGCATCAACTTCCACTGTAATATTCGCGGAAAACATAAATACTCAATTTACGAGTACGGCGAGGTACTCATATTTCAACTCCCGTACTTTTGTTGGTTCAACAAATCGACGTTCAACAAACAAAAACAGAACCAAAAGGGGATAATAATACGTACGTTGAGCTAATAAAGTGATTGACAGGCTATTATAAAAATAAATATGCCGCGGGGCGTAGCAACTTGTTGGGTTACCTTTCAGAACAGCAAATATGCAAATAATCGACGAGAAAATATGAATGCACCTACACTTATTTACAATTTAATAAAATTTATTGTGATAATGTAGTTCTGCGAAGTGCATTCATTTTTTTGAGATATCGCTATGGTCTCGGTTCATTGGTTGCAGATTACGGCAACATATAGTTGAAACAACTGAGAAGTATTGCTAGATTCACAAAGGCAAGTTGGAAAGATTCAAATATGGACATCATTCAACCAATGTAAAGGATCCAACTGTTAAAACTTAATTGGGATTAGAGGTCAAAGGTTATGAACAACTATGAGCGGAATTCAATAGCAGCAGTTTGAATTAAAACATAAACTGAACTGGCTGGGCTGGCATGAAGTTGTGTGTAGATGATGGTGAGGGAAAGTACGGAATAATAGTTGATGTAGGTACTGACGAAAAGACAAACATTGTGAGCCAGAAGGGCGCTATATCGGTTCAATTCGTGGGCGTATGTCCTCCATTTGGGTGTAGCACTTTGATTTGGAGGTCTAGATTTAGGGCCAAGTTATTGATTTTAATTTAGGCACGTTTCCAAGATTTGAGTATGGATTTGAATGGATTAATTTTATTTCTCAACATAATCTTTTTTTCAGCTCGATACATTTATAAAGCGTTTTCTCGATTGTTTTATTTTTTCCAAATTATAGGTATCTTTATACCCAAATCGCTTACAATTTCTTCAGATTTAGAAACAGGAAATAGTTGGTGGGACTAAATCTGGAGAGTCTGGTAAGTGGGGTAGCACTTCATATCCCAGTTTACGCTGAACTGGATTCTTCTATGGGCGAGTCTGCTCCTTCGTTTACAACAGTAAAATATTGGCTAGCAGAGTTGAAAAGAGGCCGTACGAGCTGCCAAGGCGAGCATCGCAGTGGTCGACCAAGGAGGTGACGACTCTAGAAACGGCTAAGAAAATCCACAAAGCGGCACTGAAAGATCATCGACTGAAAGTGCGTGAGCTAGCAAACTTAGTAGGCATTTCAAAAAGTGCGGCACATCGTATATTATCTAAAAATTTGGACATGTGCGCATCTGTGTGCAAGATGGGTGCCGCGTTTGCTTACATTCGATCAAAAACAGTGTCGTGAAAATGTTTCAATTGTTCAGTTGAGTGTTTGGTAAAGTTTCACACCAACAAAGCAGAATATCTGCGTCGTTTCATCACCATGGATGAAACATGGGTCCATCACTTTAGCAATCAAAACAGTGGACTCAAAAGGGAGAACCGGCTCCAAAGAAGACGAAGACTGTTTCATCTGCAGGCAAGGTTATGGCATCAGTTTTTGGGATGGTCCTGGAATAATCTTCATTAACTATCTCAAAAAAGCAACACTATCATTGGCGACTAATATGCGAACTTATTGCAACGTTTGAGTGAAGAAATCAAGCGAAAATAGCCGCTAAAAAATTGTTGTTATATCGAAACAGTACACCAGCTTACAAATCCATTATCGCAATGACCAAAATTAATGGACTAGAGTTTGAATTGCTACTCCCAGGATTCAGCCCCTCGGATTATTTTCTGTTCCCAGTGGCTCAGTGGTCAAATATTTTACAACGATGAAGAAATGATGTCGGCAGTTGATAGCTATATTGAAAAGCAAGACAGTTGTAGAATATATATGAAAGCTCTGAATAATATTCATTGGTGATCGTTGTTCCATTTCCAAGGTAATCGATACCGCATGTATTCCAGAAAAGTTTGTCCATGACCTCGTTGGCTGACAGACCCACCTTGGTCTTCTTTGATGGATGCACGTTCAACCCATTGTTTCGATTGTTGCTTGGTATCTGGTGTTTTGTGACGAATCCACGGTTACAAAACGGCGCAAAAATCCGTTTGGATTACGGACAAACATCGCTTAACACTCTTTTGAAATGATCACACAGTTGCGCTTATAATCGAGTGCGAGCAATCGCGGCACCCAGTTCGAAGATAATTTTTTCTTGTCCAAATACTTGTTGGGATACCTACAGCCTCAGCCACCTCACTTACTTTCATTCTTTGATCGTCCTATACTATCAATCCATAAATTTTATCAACGATTTTCGGCATGATTTGTTTCTTTTGAGCGACCTGAACGGTTGGCATCACTTGTGTTGGTTCGACCTCAACGGAAGTCAGCAGACCACTTCTTCACCATTGACATTGATGGTGTAGAATTTCTATAGTATTTATTAAATTTTAATGAACGCTCGCGAATAACTTTTTCCATTTTGTTAAAATTCATGAGGTTGTCAGATTCAAATGGTTGTCAGAAACTAGATGACACTGCTTGTTCAAAATTTGCTAGTAGTTCATTAAAAGATGGCAGTTGATAGCAACACAGCTGTATTTGAAGTGTAACTGCGCGGAAAATTAAAAATTTACTGACTTATCAAACATCTCTCGTATTATTTTTGTCATAATAGTTCATAACCTAATATCTAGTTCGAAGTGGATAGAATGCTCTTGTGTATTTATCAATTTTCTAACCTCCCTTGGAGTCACGATAGATGAAAATGTGTTTCATAGGACCGTACTTCAGAAAGTCCAAATTTATTTTTTCAGTTGTTGATGACGTGATTCCTGACTAACCTCTTTGTTGCAGATCTCATGTGTTGTTCACAGGCGACAGGTTCATGTAGGAGTGTATGTGAAAAAGTGAGTACAAAATTAAATATTTATCCAAAAATTGCATAAAGCTTCTGAAACTTCCTTACTCTTTGGTTTCAACCAGTAAATTAGTTGGAGGAGGAGAAAAAATCCAGGTTCCAGCATTTGACAGTGTTTTACATGACATATTATTGAGAAAACTTGAAAAATATGGTATTAGAGGCATAGCGTATGACCTAAATAATTTTTTTTGACAGACAGG
>WOGR01005458.1:0-13803 GCA_015342045.1 Leptinotarsa lineolata | reverse complement strand
ACGTCATGGTGATGTTTTGCGAATTCCAAGTCATAAAACAACGAAATATAAAAAGTCCCCTTTGTATAATGCCATAAATCTCTATAATAAATTACCAGAGCAGATCAAACAAATTACCTCTGATGAAGTGTTTCATGGTAGAGTAAAGCAATTGCTGCTGCAAAAATGTTACTATAGTTGTGATGAATTCCTGGATGATGATTTCTGATGAGCACTGATTCTACTTACTGTTATTTAGTCTTATCTTCGACACCTGTTCTATATTTTTACTGGGGAATTTATATACACGACTTTTATACCAACCTATTTTATTCGTATCACACTGTTATAATATTCTATGTACATTTTAAGTAATTGATATACCATATGTACATACTGTACCACAGTGGCAAAGGAATAAATAAATCAGGGCAAAGAGCTAACGGTAATATTAACAATAACCAAGACTACAGGAAAAAAGATAGAAAATAATTTACATATGAGCAGGAGGCATTGAAAGGAATGTTATAACTCGTTTATACAGTTTACTATGAAGATTCCATAAAGTCAACTCAATCAATAACGTTTAATGTGTATTCTCATCAAGTATCAGATAGTTCTGTTCAAAATAAAGAAAAAATGTTTTCGCAGATAGTTTTTCTTCACTTAGATGATATCGAATGTTGTTCTGAATATTGAATATTGTGTGAACACTGACGTATTGTATGTATATGTGAAAAAAAAATCCCACATATTTTTCCGAAAACGAAAAAACATACATTTCGCAGAATTTTTTGGTAATACTTCTCCATAATCAAAATTACTGTAACTCATTTCTCAGGTTTTAGAAGCAACTGTACATATTTTGCAATCTGAGGAAATACTTATACCTCACCAATTTTTAAATTCTTTAGAACTGGTAACTATTATAGTCGAGGACAATCATGGACGATATACTTACTAGCTTGGTATTCGATAAATGGGTAGACTAGTTCAACTACGTGCAACAAAAAGCAGTGACAAGGTCAGAAACTGTGACTAGGTACTATTTTTATCCAGTTCGAGTTTATTGAAAGACGCCAATTTCATTATTCATGATGGAATTGCTTTCACAATACCAAACCGTAAAACAATTATTTAGCATAAAATATCGATTTTTCACCTACATTTGTTACAACTACAATTGGTGGTACGATTTAACTGTCATTTGTACTATCGGAGAGAATAATGAAACTCTCTCCGGCTAGACACGTGTCCGAAACATTTGAAGTGGGGATTATATGAGAATTTTTTTATTCAACCGGATCTATTCATTTCGAGAAACAAATTTGTTCACAATGAATTTGTGCATTGATGGAAAATATACCTAACTGTTTATGAAAAATTGATAGCAACAGCCTATTATATTTCAAATTTGGCGAGTCATTTGAGATAACGATCCTTTTATTTTTGGGACCATGCACAAACCTTTTGGAAAATGGCTTTCGGTGAATTCTGTTAATTTTTTGGTATGATGAACTTTTGAATGTCCTGATCATAAGTCTCCATGGGCACAACGAAAAATAATGGACCGTTTTTGAGGAAAAAGTTGCTCAAAGTCGGCAAAATGGGGAATTTGGTAGTAAAACGAGAAAAATAATCCTCTCGAAAATCATAGCATACGCTTTAGCAATTCTTTCATGGGTCTTGTGTCTTCACAGCACCGTTTGCTAATAATTACAGACCATACAGGGTGACGTATAAAGTCATAATCCGAGGAATGAAAAAAATATTTTTTATAACATTATGAAAACAATAGATTATGAGACAGTTAGTCAATGGATATGGATATGGTTACATAGAAGATGATTCAATTGATATACCGTGTGACACATATTCATGGTACAGCCCCCTTTTCTCCTTTGTTTCTCTGGCTTTATTTGAGTGGGAGAGAGAGTTGGATGGACAATCCAGAAAAAGTTTCTCTGTTCTACTCATTGATCTTATGTTTGAAATAAATGGCGATATCTCCGTAGTCCTTAGAGGTAACAACATCAAACCTGGTATCGTTGGATTCCTCATTATCACATGGTATACCCTCTTTTTCTCCTTTATTTCTTCAGCAATATTTCTGAAACTTGAAACAATGAATATGCTTACTAGACGGCATTTTTTGACATTATTGTAAAACAAATTCAACTTCCGGGTTTTCCGGAAATGACAAAAACTTTCGATTTTCTAATGGAATATCCCGTATATTATTACAAGGTCGGTTAGGGATGATCATGAGAAATCCAACGATAATAAGTTTGATGGTGTTATCTCTGATGACTACGGAGATAGATATCACCATTTATTTTATACATAAGCTCAATGAGTAGAAGAGAGAATTTTTTTCTGGTGATTTTGATGTCATTTTCGGAAAAAACGGAAGTTGAATTTGTTTCACAAATAGATCAGAAAGTGCCGTCAACTGAGCATATTCTATGTTCTCATAAATATTGCCAGAGAAACGAAGGAAAAAAGGGGGCTGTATCATGAATATGTGTCACACGGTATATCAATTGAATTATCTTCTATATAACCATATAAAAAATAGCACAACTGAATATGAAAATACACCCAACTATGACAACATACCCAACTATGACAACACTCCCAACTATGATAATACACCCTTCTATGTCAACACCAAATATGGCTCATATCTGAACAATATATACAAGTAACGTGACGTACACATTATTAAAATTATAGGATCTTTACCATTAAATGAAATTTCTGTCTCAAAACTACAATGATATCATATTTACGTAAATCTATCACATAAAAGCAACGGTATCACCACTGACGCTTCGTGATTTTGTAATCTCGTTTATTCGTTTCATTTGATGATTTTTCATATTTGTCTCGAATATCTGAATGAACTTGTATTAAATTATTATTATTATTATTATTTTATATCCATATCCATTGAATAACTTTCTTACAATCTATTGTTTTCATAATGTAATAAAATTTATTTTTTCATTCCTCAGGTTATGGCTTTATACGTCACCATGTATGGTCTGCAATTATTGGCCAACGGTGCTGTAAAGACACAAGACCCATGGAAGATTTTCTCTCTCGTTTCACTACCAAATTCCCCATTTTGCCGACTTAAAAAAAGTTGTTCTAAAGTTGTTCGTTTCGTTAACCAGCTGACGAACGTCAACCCTCAGAAGTCGGAACTTGTGCGAGCAATGGATAACCGAGGCCTTACCTTTTAACGTGCGATTACCCAGCACGGTGGCCCAGCGGGGAATCGAACCCCAGTCTTCCGCTTGAAAGGTGGTGCTTTGAGCTTTTGTTGTTTTCTCAAAAACCGTCCATTATTTTGGTTGTGCCCGTGGAGACTTTTGATTAGGACATCGAAAAGTTCATCATACCAAAAAATCAGCAGAATTCACCGAAAGCCATTTTCCATAAGGTTTGTGCGTAGTCCTTTGCAGCATCAGTTCTTATTATGGGCATCTTCAATTTTCAACCAATAGAATCGAATTTATTCATCAAGATTCATGAATGATTTCTTTTATCCCAACTTCTACGTTTTTAAAACTTCCTGTCGAAATGATGATTTACTTTACCTATCAGGATATCATACACTGTTGAAATAAACAATTTCTAAATATTCCTCTGTACAGAGTGGGTGTTTTCAGCGATAAATGTATGCGGCGCAGTGGTTTTGGGGTTGAAAAATTTGTGTGTGTGTGTGTGGATATATAAAAGGTTTTGCAAAAGTCTAAATAAGTAAAGGCGTCCGTAGAAGGCGTTTTCGTAAGGAGAGGTATCGTTGCTTTCAATTACGTGGACCGTTCAAAAAATAAGATGAATGTCCAAATTCGCGGGCTACGTACATTAGATTAGCGATTTTTGAATTTATAACTTCTTGTGGGAGGGTAACGTAACGCATAAGGGCGCCAGTATATCTAGCTTTCCTTTCTCCTCACTCTAACCCACCGCTAGCCGTATTTCGGACTAACGATGACTCACTGTTCAGTGTGCAGCCGACATAGACTGTTGACAGTGAGCATATAACGTAAAAATTTCACTGCACCAAAAAACTAATGAAACAAGCAGAAAATAATCCTCCTATCGAAAGGTAAGTTGTTGAGTTTACAAGTGGTCGAGAAGATGTGAAAGACGACGCTCGCCCTGGATGCCCCAGCACATAAACAACCGATCAAAATTTCGAGAAAGTGAATTTTTTTTTATGTAGAATTGTCGAATCATTATTAGAGATGTTGCTCAGGATGGCTTTTGCAGCACGATAATGCACCTGATCACTCGTCATTGCTGGTTCGTAATTGTTTGGCCAAAAACAACACCGTGATCATACCTCAGCCGCAGTATTCACCAGATTTGCCCCCCTGAGACTTTTTTCTGTTGCCAAGATTGAGGAGACCCATGAAGCCATAGACGAAGTGTTCTGGTAGAACCCAAAGCAGATAGTCGTAGGTATCTTCGTTTCTATCAGTTCAATTGAATCTTTTGATATGAGAGCAATCAAGTGCAGGTAGCCAGATACTGACAACGTTTATTACATTGCGATTACATTGGTGCCTCATCTGAGTACATGTTTCGCTATTGTATCGGTACGTCACAAAATATAATTCCTTTTGTACATACATTTAATTTTGTGGTTCCAATGTAAATAGATCAGCAGCTACAAGGGATCCGGTGAACCTCCGGCGTTGCTTGAGGCCCTCTTAGGTCATTAGCTGACCTCTAATGGATTTCATTGTCCTGGACATGCTGGACACGCATATCTGCTGATTGAATTGCAGATAGCTGAATTTTTTACTAGGCATTTGTTTGCATATAGAAAAAAATATGTGAGTGAAGCTTTATTTGTTGAATGTGAATTTGCAAATTTCTTTTTTCATTAGGTATATCCAGAAGTATCGATGGTATGATTGTGCATTATGGCACTTCCTTCACAAAGTGTCTTAGATATTATCCCATTAGTATTGATGTGGGTACATAAAACAAGATCTATGGATCTCTTATGATTTGGAGTGTATTCTTCTATTCCAAATACCACACAATCTCTTACCAACTTCCAAAGTGCCGGAGAAACTCTCTTCTTTCTATTTGGAGAGATAAACCAATGGATACTCCGGATAAGTTGGTCATAGATGACAAATGATATATAGAAATTCTGTCATTTCTCTGTTTGTGCACACGGCATAATCGGTGCTTTATCTTCTCGAAGAAATGAGATATCGAATACAGGTCTGTCAATTATGTTTCGGGAACCTATTGAAAATGAGCCGAATAAAAATTTTGGAAGGATATTTTGCGATACTAAACAAGCCTCGGAATATTTTAATTTTCTTCAATAGTACAGTAAATAACGACGAATATAGGAAAGACTTATTTTATATATTATTTGAAGATTACTGGGAGATATCGAAATTTTCCATAAAACAATTTTTGTTCGCGTCAAAGAATTCTGTGGAAATAATTTGAAAAGTTTTCCAAAACTGTAATGCTTCTGAGGGAATATGGCAAAAAATCATAATTAATTTTCATAAACTAATGACAGCCATGAACATATTTTGATAGGCATAACATTCAGTATGAATTATTTTGAGCATAGAATGAACCAGAGTCAATGATTCAACAAACCCTGTCAATTTTTTATATCCTGGCTATAATTTCCGCTCTTAATTTCGACGTAATTTTGGAATATCTCTTTTTATCAGAAACGATCTCTCCTGTCAACAAGAGGAAATGCTGGAACTCCAAAACTTTGATGTTATGTGGTTTGAAATTATATCACAGAATATCCCTAAATTCATATGCTGCGTTTATCGACCACTAATATATGGGAACTATTCTCTTCACTTGCAAACACCTTTGACTTTCTGCAAATCAATCATCCTAGTGCCGAAATTTCTATATTTCATCGAATGGCTCAAATTTTCAAATAATAACAGCGAACAAGGTCCCGAAGCTAAGGCTTTTGCAATAAGCAGCGGACTTACTCAGATTATAAATGAGCCAGCCAGGATTCCTGACCGTGATGGAGAATATGATAGTCTTCTGGATCTGTACCTAACAACCAATTCAGAAATTCACAATCACTGTAAGGTCTCCATTGGGATCTTCTGACCCCAAAATCATTTCAGTGTTGAGTGAATTACCGATAAATGTTGGAGAACAATCTGAGAGATCTGCTGAGTGGGAGGATCTTCAAGACCATTTCCGAAATTTCCCCTTGCTAGATGTTTGTTTCAGCGCTAATTATCCATTTACTTATGCTTCTGAAGTCACGGAAGTTATTCTATCATCCATGGATGCATGTATTTCTTTTTCAATGAAACGAACCTTGTTTCAACAAAAATTGAGAGCAATCCTGTAGTGGAACAGGAAATATTAGACTTACGGTTTATTTGTCACTGAATCACTTACAATTCAATTGAACTTTTTACTCATCCAGTAAAGGTCTCATATTAGTCCCATTCTGGCAGAAATTGTCGTGGACGAATTGGAGCTAAAAAAGCACAGTAACCCACTGGTAAAAAGTTTCTTGTATTGGTATAGATATGTAGATGATATCCTGGTATGTTTCACAGGAACGAACGGACAATTGACTGAGTTCTTGAATTTCATCAATTCTCTCCACCCTTCCATCACAATCACCATGGAGATGTAGAAGGACGACTCTATAAATTTTTTGGACTTGACAATAACGAAAGTTAACAATAAACACGACTTTTCAATTTATCGTAAACCAGCACATACAGATATCATCATTCATAATTCGTCCAGACACCCATATCAACACAAAGTAGCAGCATTCAACAGTATGATCTACATACTGATAAATATTTCTTTGTCAGATGCGAATTTCAATGAAACATAACAAAATAAAACAAATAGCAGTCAACAATGATAGCAGTCTGATACAGTTTCTATTATCAAAAAAGTTATACAGTCAAGCTTTGAAAGAAGTTTACCTAATTCGAAGAGAGGAGGATGACAGTTATAGAACCCTAACCTACTTAGGCGAACCCACTACGGATATTTCAAATTTTCTGCACATTGTTTTAAGGTTCAACTCAGTACACTTCGAACTTCACTGTTCAAGAACTCTTTCATTTGAAGAACTTCGTTTATGTGGAATAAAATTCCTGAGAACGTTTCTCCAAATGGATTCAATCTCCAGCGATTGAAGTTCAATATGAATCACTACTTTCGTACAGGCACCGCTCTTAGAGCGCCTTGAGGATTTTCCTGTAGTGCTTGTGTTTTATCCTTAAATAAACAAAATGAATCTTGAAAACAGATTTGCGAAGGACGATCTCTCTTCGAATTCTAGACTAAGGAATCTAGACTATTTATAATTCATCAGACCATCAGAATCCGCTTCTCACTCTGTTAAGAACTGACAGAAATTGCAAAGTTAGACAGTTGCTTGCAACTTTTCTATTGGAGTTTATTGAAGCATTTCGATGAAAAACTGTTCCATAGCTGAATTTAATCACTCATTCAAATTATTTCATTGAGTAATAGAAAACTATAGAACCATATCGTGTTGCCTTGCTACATTGTTGTATCAAGAACAAGGCAATAATCACACCATTTGCAAATGATTTTCCAAGAAGTCAAGCAGTGTGAAATGATTTGTTTAGAAATCAGGATAGTCATTATTTGGTTACCTGCAGTAATTATTCCACATCCGTTATGTGATGCAGAACCAAAGAAAGAGTACATGTGACATTCAGCAACTGTGTCTTTGTCATTAGAGCTTATCTTTTCATCTCACTAGTAAATAGATTCAAAAAATAGTTTTCAATTCATTATAAGTATCTATTACCGTAAAGTTCTCTGCGGCCTTTGTACTGTGGAGTGAATAGGAGAGGGAGTTATGTAAAAATTATTTACAAATCTCAGTTTTGAAACTGGTTAATGTGACAAATTCACCATCAGGAGTTATTAAAGATCTAAGAAGTTTCTCAAATCCCTTATGAACTATCGTTACTTCATCTAAGTACTGACCTATATTGAGGTCAGAAGACAGCCGGTTACTTAGTGTTAAGTGGTTCATTCAATCAAACGCAATGTGAAGGTTGGTTCGAACTCTTCCAACAAATTGTTCGTTGAAATGTAAGACCTCGTTGATCCTTAGTTAGCATGAGTTTCGACTACTGGAGATTGCCGTTTGTATGGAGGTAGCAGCTGGTTAACGGAAAACATATTTTGAGCACACACACATTTTCGAAAAAACAAATTACAATTGTTGGCAAATGGTAGTCCAAAATTGGCAAGTGATGCTTTCAGTCCGATCCATGAAAAAAACATTTGTTTTATTAAATTGTTTCAAAATGTTCGAAAAATTCAAATGAGAACTGCAATTCCGGTTTGACGTTGATATTATCTAACAGCTAATCGTGTGTTTTTTAATAATGGCATACCATTTGAGATATGCCAACCCCTAAAACTTCAATATTATAAAATTGCCCCACCTTGATTTTCATACTTTCAAATCTAAGACACGATTGCTGAGTCTTGAAAATTAATTATCACTTTCTTCAACAATGGAATGTAACAATTGTGTATTGTTCACAATAGGCCACTAATAAAATAATGATCAAATCCTATATAGGAGGGAAAATACAAAATTGACCTTTTAGTTTGTTTTTTTTTCGGTTTCATATTGGTAAAACTTTCATTTACTGTACAATAATAGTTTTCTCTTTATTTTCAAACAATTTTTCACTGAAATATAAGAATATAAGGAGATGAATTTCGCTCCAAATGCCCTGTAAATGAATAATAATGAATATTAATCTGAATAACGTTTTTGTTGTTAGTTAGGGAAGCTATAGATCATGCTGTAGACGACCCCTCTCGATATAGAAGGCCCAGACACTCTGTCGAATGAGGCCCTCATATCCTCCGTTGAAGGGTGAATAATTTTTTTATCCCTCCCACCCCAGCCAAGTAGGGGTAACATCGTGAAAGGCGGCACAGATGTCCGTTAGGACCATCTTGCCGTCATTAACCCCCATCTCAGTCCACATCACCATTTGTCCTTCTGACAACGGACAATTGAAAGGGTAAGGGAGCTAGGCTCCACACCTGTCTGAGACGAAGATGATCGTGTCAATCCTTAGACAATGGTATAGAGTAGGTATAGAGGAAAGCTGTGTCAACCTGGCTACAAAAATAATTTCGACAATGCCTTCACGCGGACGTTTTAAATTATCGATTCTCGGTACTATCTTGACGTTTAATTTGTAACTCTACCATTGTGCCAAAATAAGATTTTGGCACGTTCTTCCCCTCTCATTGGATTGCCGTCGCTTCATCTTCATCAACTATTCATTTTCTCACACACATTTTTTACAGAAAAAAATATTCAAAACTGTCCCTATTTCAATAGAAGTGTTTCATTGACACTAGTCCTATTTCATTTACGCCACGAGTGCTTTGCTATCTCTGTTCCATGTGTTATGATTATGCAGAGAGAGTGGATAATTTTCGGCTGGAAAGATAAATCTGGAATATCGCACTTTCAGTTTCTCATAATTCCTCTTCCATATTCTCTGTTTCACTATCACTGTCGTCATTTAAACCAATAATGAATTTATTTCCACCATTAATATGGAAGTTTCCAATCTCGATATAGTCTTTTTCAACTGAAATTACTTTTTTAATCCTTTTCTGCCAGTCTTCTTCGGTAATATTAGATACTTCTTCTTTTATTAGCTCTATTATCTTCTTATCAAATTTTGGAAAATTATTTTTACGCCTGATGCTTTGTTTCAATTTTCCCCAAATCAACTCGATGGAATTGAAAACACAAAAACAGAGGGGAAGTCTCAGTATGGTGTGTCCATACTTTTCAGAAATACTCTTAAGGGCATACCCTTTTTACATTTTTTTGTCTGTAAAACTTCAAGTTGTTGGTTTTTGGTATGATAATCTTCAAAATGCAAATTGTTATCCATTAAAAAACTTTGTATTTTATTTTTCCTCGAATTTTTATTCAGTACTTGATGAGCTGTCGCGAATGAAAAGAAGCGTTGTCAAGAACTCTTACACTATTCGCAACCAAAATTGGGATCAATGTGTTTTCAAATCATTCCTCGAAAATATCAGCTTCCATGTTCTTATGATAGTCCTCAAGATTGTTTCCACATAATTTCGAAAAATTCGGAACCCATCCTTGACTTCCTCCGCAATGCATCACTCCACCCTTTCGTAACTGTGTCGTGAGTGTCATACCAAGTTTCATCCAAATAGAAAATTTAACGTTGTTCATGTCGATATTTAGTTATTTGTTCTAAGTATTCGTTACGCAATTCCACTATTCGCCTGCTTCTCATAACTGCTTGACGTTTGTTTATTATTTTAAATCTAAATCCTAGTTTCTTAATTCAACTCTTGAGAGTTTCGTCACAGCAGCTCACGTTATGGCCGGAAGTATTCAATTTCTTCCTTATGATTTCAGTTGTGGGAATCTTATTGCCTTTGTAATAGTCGTACATTGTTTTTTCAATGATTTTATTAGATGAACATCTAAAGGTTTTGGTAATGCTATATCGCATCGCGTCTTGCGTTCATTAGGTTTGTTTCTGACTATTCCACTTTCAGTTGAGAAATTAATTTCAGTCAAATCTGATGTTGCTTGTATTAGTTTGTTTTACTCGAAACCAAGCTTGAGATGTAGATTCATACATTGAAACATACTCTCTGTGTTTCAATATTCAAATGTATCTGAATCTTATTTACTGGTACCTATCCCTTTTTCGCATTGTTCACCATCGCTCTTGGAATCACTACACTGGAAAAAGTCTGTGTTATTATCACACTCGTTATTACTATTAGTACTTGCCCAAGGACACCACATTTCAAAATTTCAAGTAATTATAACTGCACTAATATCGAATATCAGCACTCAAATCGCGATCAGTTCCTCAACTAAACATTGATGAGACGACGACGATAACCATAGCCGCATTTCCCGATTTCTATTCATCACCGTAACATGACTTCAAATTTAATTTTACGACTCTTCAGCCAATCATAAAATTCGGTTAGTAACAATTATTATCCAATACGAAACGCCAATTCTAGAGTCCACGTGGATTAGTCGGCAGCCGGTTCATTTTAATGATCGGTTTTTTTGGTCTTTGAGAGTGCCGACAACTTTGAGTGTGCACTACATCGTTTACTTCGTCTATAATCTCAATGATTTACCATATGTTTTTGTCCCAAAAATATAACTCTGAAACATGACATGAGTATCCACTAAAATAGTGTTCAATTGCAGCTTTCGGTGAACAGAAAAGCAAAAATCTCGCTAAACAAAGCAAATTCATTTTGAAGCCATAATTTCTAAGGTGATGATAATAATGATAATAAGGAGTTCGTATTTCCTTCTTAGCGGGTTCCGCGACCATCAGAGACCAGAAACACAGCATTTCTCTTTAGGGCAGCTGCACGAGCAGCTGGTGAACTCGGTTCAGTTTTCAACACTGAACGAGGTGATCACAACTTTGTCACCAGAAGGCTCATTCAAAAGCCGCAGATATCATTTTACTCCTGCGGCAATAAAGGATAAGCCCACCTTAGCCTACCGCAGTCGCGTGATGGGTATAGAGGTTCCTGACACAAGGTGCAGGGCCTACTGCAAGGCGTCTGGGACAGTAATGCACTTGCTGTCAGCATTTCCAGCATATGCGGTTCATAGACATAACGTGTCCTAAGAGTGCTTTAATACCACCTACGACACTCTTCCGGTAGTGACGAGACATCAGTGTTGCCCTACGCACCGGTAGATATTGAATCCGTCGTGAGGAACAAGTGCCAAATTTATTGGAACTATTCGTTCACCACCACCAGGCTCATACAAGCTAATAAGCCTGATGTAGTCCTTCTCGACCACAAGAGCAAGACGATATTTGTTGTGAAGTTTTCAGCTCCTAGCGGGACGAATTTCTCCCAAAAAGAGGAGGGAAACGGATAAAATATAGAGATTTTCTCTCCGAACTCCGCAGACTATATCCAGACCACTCTGTCAAGATGGTTGTTCTGATTATTGGAGTTATTGGTGGAATGATGCCCTCTCTACTCTCGAATCTCAAAATCATACCGGCTTGCCGCACTAAGGCAGAATTCTTAGCCGGACAGATGCAGAAGGCTGTCATTCTTGGCTCACTGCGCTTGCTCAGGGCATATGATTCTCGGACCCAATGATCACTTACTCCACGGTGTGGGCAGTGGTCGTTGGTTGATGATGCTGCGCGCCGTCCCGAATGTATCGGGGCTTCAGGGGATAGCGCCTGATCAGCGCACACTACGGTTAAAAAAAAAGTAATATATGTTCAGTCACGTCATATGACGATGGTATTGAGTATATCAAATAAAACATATGTACAAATATATTTACAGAATACAAATTCAGTGCAATGAAATACAGGCATATTATATAATATTTATTAGTCAAAACTTTTCAGATAGGTACTATTATTATATATTATGTGTTGCCACTTCCAATTGTAGAGAATTTTTAGTATTGTTATTTGAGTAACCATCAAGACTACCCGAGTAGAGCGGACTGGATCCTCCGTGAGAAGGAAATATTAAGAGCACATAGTTGTTGGTTCACAGATGTATCGAGAACACCTTCAGGCTCTGGTGCAGTTGTTTTCAGTTGCAAACCCAGGACAGAGATATCAATCCGCCTAGGGACCTATGCGACTGTATTCCAAGCGGAAATATTTGCTATTGAATCGTGTACGGAGAGATTGGTAGAATCCAACCTCTCACACAAGTCAATAAAAATTTTCTCGGATACTCAAGCGGCGTTGGAAGCTATTGGGTCCCACCGAGCAACATCGAAATTGGTAGAAAATTTCCAAAAACGACTCTTCTCAATAGAAAAACTCATCCAATTGCCTGTGGTCTGGATTCCTGGCCACACTGGCCTGGAGGGCAACGAAGCTGCTGACTCTCTTGCAAAGTAGGGTGCTACAAGTAGCTTTATCGGACCAGAATCTGTCATTGGCATTGCTTTAGGCTTTGCCAAACAAATATTGAACACCTGGATGGCGAGAAGATTCAAAGACTTCTGGCAAAATCTTCCAGGATTAGCTCACTCCAAGGCGTTCATTCACCCTTCGAAGCTTGAAGCCAAAGAGTTGTTGGACTATAGTAGGAATGAACTACGATGTCTACCAGGCCTCCCTACAGGTCACTGTCGTCTGAATCATCATATGAAGCGACTCGAATTGTCGGAAGACAGTGTGTGTCACCCTGTTTGAAATATGATGAAACAGCAGAGCATATACTTTGTGCCTGCCCCGCCGTGGATCGAATCAGGTTTTCAGAGTTTGATAGAACCACATTTTTGCCATCTGACCTGAAAGATCACTCACCATACAAACATATCGACTTCGTCAAGAAGATGCGTTTATTTGGTCGAGTTTGAATAGGTGTGAGCCACAATAAACCCTTGTAGGTTGCGGTTGGGGGTCGAATTGAAAGGGGTATATTTTTAGTAGAGATTGATTTTTGGGAAAGAAAAGTTTTGGCTTTCGACTTCTCCATCTTCTTACAAAAAATGGAAATCTTTTGAAGAAAGGAATAAAGTAATTGATTGCAAAATAAACTCTTCCCAAAGTTTTTCAGATCATGAAAAAAAGTAACTTTCAGAGACAAACTGGAAGAAAAAGCCCTTTCGAAACAACTACTTTCATATAATAATAATAATAATAATTGATTGAAGGTGAATGATAATGTTTCGTGGTGAATTTCAGCAGTTCGGACTTCCATTGTCTAAAATTTATA
>WOGR01005457.1:0-13804 GCA_015342045.1 Leptinotarsa lineolata | reverse complement strand
ATGATGAAACAGCAGAGCACATACTTTGTGCCTGCCCCGCCGTGGACCGAATCAGGTTTTCAGAGTTTGGTCGAACCACACTTCTGCCATCTGACCTGAAATATCGCTCACCATACAAACTAATCGGCTTTGTCAAGAACCTGGGTTTATTTGGTCGAGTTTGAATAGATATGAGCCATAATAAACCCTTGTGGGTTGCGGTGGCGGGTCGAATAGTCCCACTCACTTCTGACCTAACTTCACCCAACCTATTCTGAAACAGAATGAATCTCCATCTGATCCCGACTCATAAAGACCTATCTCCCTAATCTCCACCATGTGTAAAGTATTGGAGACAATTTTGAACGCTGGACTACAGTTTTTTCTCGAGCAGAATAACTTGATAATCTTTCAAAAAAGCGGATTTCGCAAGAACCGCTCAACAATAGACATCAGCCATCAACGACATGTTGAAGAATATTGAATCCCCAGTCAAAGGACTGCTATACGCGAACGACCTAGTCCAGTGGCAGGAATATAAACACATTGGAGTCACTTCTACAGGAGGCGATATCAAGTTTGAAATCATGGTCCCTCAATACAGGTTTCCAATTTTCACCAGCGAAGACCAACAAATTTTCCAAATTTTACGCCTAATGGATAGCAGTTAGAATTTGTTGCCAAAACAAAGTTTCTTGGGATGACGTTTGACTACAAATTGAATTGGAACGCCCATATTCGCAACGTTGAGAAATCTTGTCAAAATGGTTTGAACCTAATGACGGTCTAGTCAAATCATACCTGGGGAGCGGACTGCAATACCTTGTTAACCATCTATCGGGTGCTAATAAGATCTAAAATAGACTGTGGAAGTAATGCCTACACTACTGCTGATAAGTCAGCTCTTAGACAGCTTAACGTCCTTCAACGTGCCGCCATCAGAATAGCCTTATGCTGCAAAAATCTCTGATAATATAAACAACCCCGCCTATCACTATACCTTCAGTAACAGATTTCTTCTTCTTTTCGGTCAAGGTAATAATGGTGTATTACCACTCTACGCGAAAATGTCAAAAAAATTCTAAGAATCCTGTAGTCCCTAAAAATGTCATATCACTTGGTTTCTGCTCTTCCCCACCATGGACCATAAAAATCCCATCCAGTAACATCCAACTCTCCGCTTACAGGAAAAATGATCACATCAAGTTTTATTCAAAAAACTTTCTCCGAAATAATCTCCAACTACAAGGAATATAATCACTTATACACAGATGTTTTGGAATCTTCTGATTGTGTGGGAGCAGTCGTCATTACTAGAGATACAGAACATCCTTACCGTCTTCCGTCAATCTGTAGTGTTTACACAGGTTAATTATACGCCATAGATCAAGCCGTAACACACTGTCAAAGACTGAAAGGTAACTCTGTTATTATCACCGATTCTCTCAGCGCAATTCATGGAATCAGACAGTTATACCCAAACAATCCACTACTTGTCCGTATAAAGGAAGGATTATCCAAGCTAATGCAGAACCAAAAATGTATTAAACTAATCTTGATACCTTCCCATACTGGAATCAAAGGCAATGAGAAAGCCGATGCAGTCGCTCGCAATGTTACAGTTACTAAAATTGTTGTTGTTCTAAAATTGTTCGTTCCGTTAACCAGCTCACAAACATCAACCCTTAGAAGTCGCAACACTGTTGGAACAAATTTCCAACACAGATTACGTCAATACCATTAAGAAACTAATAGCAACACTTGGAAAGAAAGATGGATGGCTATGGAATCAAATGAATTACGTGAGATAAATCCCGACATGCGCTTCTAGAACTACCAATCAGCTCAACAAAGACATCAAGTCATTTTTACCCGCCTCAGAATCACAGGACACACAAGACTAGACTAACACACCAACCCAACAATATGCTGCGGAGTGTGATATTTGTGGTGTAATCAACAGTGTGGAACACATTATCCTGGAGTGTCCAGTTTTTGAATATGTAAGACAAAAGACTTCCCAGTGATCTCAATTCTGCCCTAGACTTGGTGAACTTGAACTCTTTCCTAACCTTTTTGAAATCCATTCATATATTACATAAAATATAGTTGTACATAATTGTACTTCCGCTAATAACCCTCCGTGGTTGATGCTGTTATATTTGAAAAAAAAATTATTATCTATATCGTATATATTTTTGCATGCGTGTGTATCTTTATATTTCTTTGAATTGGCACCTGAGGTATTATTGGAAGTTTTCATATTACTACGAAACGGGTTCCCTTTTTGCATAATTGGGATTATAGTGTCTCGTACGTGTTATACAGGGAGGAGCAATTAAGTGGCTCCCTCGATAGTTTCTCATTATTGTGGATCATTTTGTTTTTAGTTTGTTTGTGTACATATTTCTTTGTCAATTAAATTGTTCACGGTTTAAATAAGGTTCACCAAAACAGATTCGAACTTCCGTCATCATTTTATTGATACGTAGTTTATAGATTGTTAATTCGATTATTCCACCTACTTTTTTCGTCAATAAAGTAGGTTTCTGGAACCTTTGCCAATATAATTCCATTCCCCTCAAACCCATAAAAAAAAATTCATGCAATTGTTAAGCCATGGTAGGAAACAGCCTCTACGGGCATAACTGGTGAGAAAACTGACCCGTCCCGCTCGAAAGAAAGTATAAAGGTAAGAGTTTCATCTGTTGACCAAACTATTGAATTCTCAATCCGTGTGATCAGATCGGATTTCAAACTTTCTGAGCTGGTGCAGCAAATTCCGCGCTACCAAATTTAAAAATAAAACTGAATCCCTTCGGCTGAACGATTCCATATACAGGGCGGTGTATTTTAGGATGCGAAAAGAATTAATCTATTGAGATGATTATAAATCATTGAAAATTAAAAAAAAGGATCGTCTCAGACCTGATGGTGTTTCATCACATCAGGTGGAAAATGGGAGAAGCGAAGTATTGAGCAACGACATTTCAAAATACGTTGTTTCACGTGCTTTTATTCGTTTTTCGTCTTTGATATGTCATTTGTCAAATGTTAGGTGGAAAATGGGGAAGTGGTGATATATTATGAAGCCATTTGTATAGAATGTCTGCGTTTAGGAGACTACAATTATATTTAGTTCGGTTGTGAATGTGATGCATGAGGATGGCTTTCACAAAGTCAGAGGTATACTTCAATCCGTGAACGTTTTCCTCCAAGTAACAGGTAGTACGGCGATCTATCTTACTCAAACAGGAAAATGGTTCGTTTTGGCAGCAGTGAAAAGTTACTTCATTGAATTCCAATCCTAATAGCTATCTCCTTACGATGGGATTGTTGCTCAATGATTAAACCTTGAACATCTACAACAGCTATTCTCATGTTGACTCTGCGATTGATACTAGAGCAAAGTCATATGTTCAGTTCCATTTCTTGATAATTTCGCTGAGTGGGAGGTGTTCAATAACAGTGTCGTGCACAATGATGCAATAGGCTCGTGTATTTTGTGGAAATCCCTCAGATGCTTCGATTTCAAGTTTTACATCAACACTGGAACTTTTGATGCTCTCGTCACTTCTGGAACAATCAATAACAAAGAGAGATTTCTGTATGAAGTCGGTGGTAGTGATGAGAGGGTTATGTTGATTGATCATTGATTTTAATGCATATTTTTTGGGATAATTCTCACCGTTTAAATTCAACGTTGTATTGGTAATATTTGAATGATCGAATATTGTTGGATCATGATTGGGTTTGGTGCAATCATGATCTTTTTGGAAACGAGGAAATCTTGACAGCTCATATTTGTTTTTTTGCACCTTGCCTGAGAGCAGGCAGCATATAGAGTTCTCATTTCCTGAACGGTATGAGAATAGAAGTGTCAGCTTGGATAGCTTTCAGACGTTGTAATTTAATTTGATCATGGGGACAGATTCGTTTGACTTTGAGTTCGATATTTTCAACATTCAGCCTAGCATCCGTACTTCTTATTACTGCACCAGCAGTGTCACCTATTTTGAAACAGTTGCTCTCATCTCCAGCTCGTATTAATCGTATGGTGTGTTAACCATAAGGAACAAACTGATAATCATTGGAAATATTCCAGAAATGTCAAATGGGTGTGAGCATGTTGGACGGTAAAGATATAGTTTGAGTGATGCCTAGTCTGTTGGGATATTTCCATCCTAAGATTGCCAAGTGCTTGATGTCTTTATCGGTGTAGGTGCAAAAGCCTCTGATAGTGCTAACAATTCTAACTTCACGAACTGCTTCCAACTCTTCACCATTCTGCTAATATACAGCAGACTGAAACATGAAAGTACCAGCATTGTTAACGAAGGTCACACGATCATCTCCTTCAGTTCTCTCAACTTTTCCGCTAATGAATAGCAGACTGACGTGGGGTTTGGTCGTGAGTTATTCTTATAGATAAACACCATACTTTCGCTTCAATTCCAAACGAATTATTATTTCTTTATTTCTGAAATCAATGAGTCTAGAATGTTAGTCGAGCACTCGCGATGTAATGTTGTTTATTTTGTTTATATGAGCAATGAGTAGATGAATAAGATGATTGGGTGTTTCGTCAATTGCGTAACCAGGATCAACATCAACGGCAAATTCGTATATCTCATGAGACGGTGTGTCGTTGTAGAAGGCTTCAAACATAATGTTGCTATCTATGTGTATGGTACGTACTTTATTGATATCCATAGGTAGATCGGATGCGTAATGCAAGTTGGGCTTGAGAAGAGTAGACAATATATGAGCAGGTCGAAAATCAATCGATATTTTGCTTTTCAGCGTATTATTGTTTGGTTTGAGATCCCTGTGGATTCTTCTTGTACGTTTTAGGCAAAACATATCTGCTCATTGAATCTTCAATATCACCAATTCTGCAAGATTCAGAAGGGATATCGATACTTTTTTGTTTAGTTTCATCATCGTTTCCGTGTCTTCTTCAATATTTGGTATACTGTTGTACAAATGAAAACTCAGCAAAGCTAAACTGTATTCTGAATTGGAAGAATCCAATCGAATTGGTGGATTGAAATCAATGGAAAGTATCAAAGAACTACTCGTTAGAGTTTATGTCATAGACATGACTGATACATTTACGACATGTACACACCTTAAATAAATAACAACATTTTTTCGAATCATATATTTTTACAATAATAACATTTTCTCTGGGAGCTAACAGGACCATGATACATTTCTTTTCGTAACGATAACGCAGCTGATGTAGGAATATCATGTTGATGATGGATGAAACATGGCAAACGAATCTGCAAGGCGAATCGATGTTGGTAGTCGTTTGGTAATCTATGCCAAACATCCAATAATTCCCTAAATTCAGCATTCTCAATTGATTAGTCAATCGATAGAGTTTTCAATTCAGAATCGGTTAAATTTCGTAAAGATATATATCTAAACATTATTGCAGACATTATGAAGTAGTAACTGTAGGCACAAATGTACGCACTTATTCTGATCGAAATTTTGATACTGATCATTGTTATATGTGATCGTTATACCCCTTCCAAAATATCGTACTAATGCCATTGAGGGTTTGAGATTACCGAAACTATCAAAATATTGTACAGCATTGCCGTTTTTAATGTAAGCTACCCAATGAGTGCCTGCATTCAATTGAGAATGCAAGTTCAATATAGCACATTCACGCAGCCAAGGACCACAGTTTGGCAACGCATCACGCATAAAGACTCCACGAAAGTGTGGTATTTTCAATTTATGGCACATTTTTGAAATTCCGAATCATATAATGTTCTATAGGGTAGCTTCAAAAGGATTTTTTTGCTTCTTCAAGTAAAGACCTCGTCCTTTGCATTGATGTTGTTTTTTAGGAACATACCAAATCCTCGAGGTGTTTTGCGTACGTACAAACCGGAACCCAAATGTTCCATAGCTTTATTGTGACGTTGATTTTCTTCAAGTTTTTTTGTCTTTTTTTGCATCCATCACTGTTTTTGCGATAGCACTCGCTCCCCCTGCCAATGAACCCAAAACTGAAAGGCCTGCAAATATGGATCAGTGTGGTAATATTTCTCCAGATTTCGCTTCGAATGGAATAATTCTTGGTATACGAACGTATTCAAAAAACACTCTTCGTTGTCAGATTTTCACTAAACAGTTTCACAAAAACACTACACGTGTTTCACCATACAATGGCTTCTTCTGGCGTGTCTTCACTATCTAACTGTTAGGTTAGGTAATGGATTGATACCAGGACCACCTCGTGCAAGACGTTCTTGTAGTTTCGTACCAGGACCGCAATACTGATAGCCAGGTAAGAATTCGAATGACAGCTAATTGATTAGCGTATTGATGACACCTCATCTACGATTAGTCAACTTTAGGAATGATGAATGACGTGCACGCTACATATTGAAGTGAATCTCCCAACCAACGATCAGAACATGGAGGTCGTTCCATTAGATAATACATTACCCATAGATAACTTGGACTATTCAAATCATGATGTTAAGTATCGAAATTAACACAGCAAGTAGCTGCTCAACTCCTTTCCCGCCATGTTATGTGGTTCATCGGGGTGTGGAAAAACCAACACAGCATTATCGATATTATTTCATCCGAACGGAGCTGAATTTGAAAATGTTTACGTGTTTTCAAATTCACTTCATCAGCCCAAGTATCAGCTGCTTCGAGAGATATTGGAAAAAACCAAAGGAGTCGGTTATTCTCCATTTCGAGACAACGAAGAAATTCTGAGTCCAGAGGCGGCTAAATGAAACTCCATATTCATATTCGATAATGTAGCCTGCGATGGTCAACACAAAATTCGTGAATATTATTCCATGTGCCGACACAAGGATATTGATGTCATCTATCTGTGTCGGACATATTCCAAGATACCCAAACAACTGATACGCGACAATTGCAACATGATTGTATTGTTCAAGCAAGATGAAATGAATTTGAGACATGTATTCGATGACCACGTCTCACCCGACACGACTTCCGATGAATTCAAGAGAATGTGTGCCGAATGTTGGCGCAATAAGTATGGAACTTTGTCATTGTCAAGGAATGTGATTTGAATGCGGGACGATATCGAAAAGATTTCTACAGGTACATAAGTGTGTGTGAATAGAGATGGAAACGTTATTTGTCAATATGAAACCGTTCAGTAAAGAAGTCGATGTTGTGCGCAAGAACAAAAATCAACGAAATTTCAAAAGGTATTAGAAAAAAGTATCTAGCTCTGAAATTGTGAAAGTCTGAAGAAGATGAGTCATTGCAAGGGTTTTTTCAACCTACATCGAGACCACTGAAGGATTAACCTGAAATCTCAAAAAAATCAGTGGACCATTTGAGACGTGGTGCTGTCGTCAAAAAGGAGGAGAAAGAGGAGGAAATGGAAATTGAACCATTTGATCAATCTCGAAAATTTGAAGAAACACAATTTTTATCACTTGAAGATGTTGCTGAAATGACAGTAAAGGATGACGATTATGATGAGGTGTTACACGAGTCACCGCCACCACCGCCATCAATAGAAAATATTTCAGAGGAGAGTATGATGGAGTATCTGGAGCAATATCTATCCATATCACACAAATATGTCATGAAATACTGGGTTAAAGGCAATTAAATCGATAAATATACGAACCAGTTTATGACGAGTCCTCTTCAAAATGGATTCTCGGTAGAAAGTACATTGACTTTCATAAACGTGAAAATGTTACAACTGGAAGACTTTCCTTCAAAAAAACTTTAGGGCTATATAATTTATTTTTTCTCGATACACCTGAAGACTATAATGAGGAGGATCAAGCCTCTTATAAACGTCTTTCAGAGTTAACACAAGCCCACCTGAATGACAGAGGATCCATGAAGGGAACTCAAAAATGGAAACGGTCAGATATAAACAGATCTATGTTTCGTACTCAAACATTTGGCAAGGGTTACGATAATCTAGTGTGCAATGATGTAGTTGGTTCCAGCAATATACAGACGAACGTCATCGACACTTATCGTTGGATATATAATGAGAAACCCTTCGAGTATGTGTATTGCGACGATTCGAACGAGTTATACGATAGGTTTGAGTTGCTTATAGCTTCGAAAGATGCTGAAAATTCTTCTTCTTCTCAAGACAACAAAATTACAGTGAAAAATAATTCAATATAAGATGTATTCAACTCAAAAATATGATGGGAGAAAGCATTCATTTGTGTCGCAAAAATCGCAATGAAAATTCCGCAAAAAAAGTAATGCGTTGAAACGAATATTTTGGGTCACATCGAAAAGAGTGCATTTTTCGAATCCTTATTTCTTACAAAAACACATGATTTGCATTGTCATACGTTACGAAAAAAATGCAAATTTGTCACGAGAATCGCGCGATGAAACATACAATTATGTCACGGAAAATTAATTGACGATCTAACAAAAATATGATGCGAGGAGTTCATTTATGCCGCGAAGTACGGTTCGAAAAAACGCATATTACTAAAATCATATATGTATGTGTCACATTTTCATCCTATCGACAAGTTTGGGCGTAGCTCCAATAGGAAGCGAAAACATTCTGCAACACCATCAGTAGGCAGTGGTTTGCTACAAACACACGATGGTAACATTGATTTTGATAATTTGAAATTGTGTAATGTGAAAAGACCTACGAACGCATCAGATGCTGTCAACGAAGGATACATGGATGAAGTTGAGAAAAACCTCACTACTTCCATAAGAAGAAATATGACTATCTTTGATGGAAAAATAACCAAGATCAAGAATGAATTGAATAAGTTAGGTATTGAATTTGATAAAAAGCTACGGATTAATTCCAAAAGTTTCATGAAAAATTCAACCTTCAATATGAAATCGATATCGAACGTATCGGCAACGATCTATCGAAGGTATTGAAAGAACTCACCGATTTGGTTCACGTAAAGAATACCAAAATTTTGAAGAGTTGAAAAAATTTTGATCTAACGTCGCATCAATCACAAATACCTACATTAAGTTTGAATGTTGAAAATTTGGAGCTTGCCATCAACAATGACAAAGAAAGAAAGAAAAAAAAACTAGGTGAAAACTTCCTCCTCCTCCTCCTCCTCCTCCTCCTCATATGTAATAAATTGAATTGTTCCAAACATTATGCACATAAGTTATGGCTTCCAAAGACAACTTGTCCGTGAACTGCATAAACCAATTAGAAAAAATTTTCATCAAGGGACTGGTTGACTTATGGCAGATGGACTTGGCTGAGATGAGATCGTACGCTCACCAAAATCGATATTTCAAACTCATCCTAGTCGTCATTGATTGTGTTTTAAAATTCGTGTGGACTCGACCACTGAAATCAAAAACTGTAGAAGAAATCACCAAAACATTTCTGGATATTTTGGAACATACGAAACGTCATCCAAACAATTTTACAAACAGATCGAGGGACAGAATTCCACAACAATAAATTTCAAGCTTTGACGAAAAACATGAAATAAATCACTACAATACGTACAGCATCACTAAGGCCTCTATGGCTGAACGTACCATTAGGACGTTGAAAGAAAGACTTCAAATATTACAGTTTTAATGACACCTACAAATGATAGAATATCTTGCTCGAAATTACAAAATCCTACAAAGATACGCGACACTCGAAGACAAGCATAGAACTCTCGGAAATCAACAAAATCAACGAAAAAAAAATTCTCAAATCAACATACACACATCTGAAAATAGCTGGACCAAGAAAATTCAAAGTCGGCGATGTTATGCGAATCAGTAAGGAAAAACACGTTTTTGAAAAAGGTTACACGCCCAATTGAAAGACGGAATTATTCAAAATTTTCAAAGTTAACATTACCAACCCTGCCACCTTTATGCTAGAAGATATGCAGGGTGCACCTCTCAGAGATGCTTTCTATGGAGAAGAATGACAAAAAAACTGCAAATCCTGATATATATCTCGCGGAAAAAGTCTTGAGGAAAAAAGGCAAAAAATGTACGTTAAATAGTTGGGTTTGGATAACTAACATAACAGTTGGATCGAAAACGTCGATTTTGTATAGACTCTTATGTGAAACGAGCACACTGAAATTGTATCGAGGGGGTTTTTTGTGAAGAACATCTGAAATTGACTACGTGATTTGAAACTATAAGAGCGAATGCAAACACAGATAGGTATTCAATTCGAAAACAAAAATGTCTCTCGATAGTGCTTACGGTAGTGAAGTTGAAGTAATGTGTGATAGTGATGGCAAAGATTACAATGAAACTCTAAGTGCAATCGACATAGCGTTGGGGCAGTACAAAGTAGCTGCTCAAATCGAGCACCAATTGCAATATGGATGAAAAATGAACACAAAAACATATATATGGAGTTTGAGACTGAAACAACCCACTGGGATTTTGACAAACACAATTAATTCACATCACAGATGATGTATCATTTTACAAATAACGGAAAACCACTTGTTGTGCTTTGAAGAGGACCTACGTGGAAATTTAAAATTTTATTGGGATTAACATGTGACATGTAGATAATTCATACATGTGTAATAACAGCCAATGACAAGCTCATGTTACATTGACATTCGACATCAACAATTTGAGGTCTGTGACTGAAACATAACCTTGTTGCCAAGTAGCATGGATGTTGTTTGGCTGTGGCTCCCAAATTTTTGATATCCCTAACTTTTAACTAGTACGCCCTATGACGGCAATTTTTTTTTTAATAATGAAAAATAATTTTATCATAATGCAATATGAATTATGCAAGCAAATACAAAAATATTGGAAAAGGTTGAGAAATGAATTAATTTTACCAATTACTGATAATGTATATAAGATATATACGAAGATTTAATCTGTGATAAGACTACTTGTGGAGGAAAACTGATGATTTTCACTCATTTTCTGATTATCCACGCAAATTGAATTAGAGTAAATTTCACTTAACTGATTTAGGTCGGTTTTTTCATTTAAAGAATTTTGTGAGTGTAAAATATGTACCATTTCCAGGAAAAGCCTCTTGGTAGTGTTTTTTCCTGTGAATTAAATTTTGATTTTATTGTAATCCATAGAATGTCCTTCCTCAGAGACATGTTCACTCAATGCACACCTCTCTGGGTGTAACCTACTGTCACTCTTATGTGCTGTGATCTTTCAGTAATCTGGATGTTTGTCCTATATATTCTTCCTCACAATTATGACAAGGTATACAGTACACTACGTCCGAACACTTTGTGCATGCAGTTTTGTTTTTTGATTTTGAAAAAATTCTATTAAGTGGTAAAACGTTTTTATTCGAAATTTTAATATTTTTATTGAGCAAATTGAAAATCCTGGTCGAACCTGGAGTAATATCTTCAATGAAGGGTCATGAGTATACAGAGTAGAAATCGGATTCAATTCCGTGGGAACTACAGCCTCTACATTTGTTGAGTTTTGTGACAGAACATTAACATTTGATTAAACATTGATATCATTCAGATTTAGATTATCTGTGGATGACGTACTTTACAATAAAGTTTTGAGGAATTTTGGAGGGTATGAGTTTCAACAAAAAAGTGTATAAAAGAGATCTAGGTTCTTTTTGTGGAAAGATTTGTCAGAGATCTTGAGAACCCTTTCTTTCATATGTTTTATTACGTTGGTCTTCATGTTCTGCTTGTGGTATGATCAATAATTGATGTAGCGGCCAGAAATCCTGGGTGTTCTATACTAATCTATAACTATTTTGTTGTTCGGTGTTCTAATAAAGAGGGTGTCCATTAAAGGAATACTATTATGTTCATTCTCTCTATCGAGAGTGAACTGTATGTATGGATCGTAGCTGTTGAATATGAAAAGGGTTTCGTCAAGACACCTTCTGGGTAGAGAAATAATGATATCAACATATTTTTTAAGAAAATATGGTTTATACGGAAGTACATCTAGGACAATGTCTAGTAAATCATTCATGACATATGCTGCCAAAATTGGGCTTATTTTTGTTTCCATAGGGGTCTGTCTGAGCAGCAGGTCGTCTATTTTTTTGAACGTTGAATGTGTGTTGGTGAAAGACCTAGTGTTCTGCACTTCAAAAGGCAACATCGTATATATCTAACATACATCATCAGTTTTATGAAAATTGGTAAAATTAATTCATTTCTCAACCTTTTCAAATATTGTTATATTTGCTTGCATAATTCATATTGCACTTTTTGGGAAAGAAAGTTTTTGGCTTTCTACTACTCCATCTTGTTACGAAAAAATGTAGGAATCTTCCAAAGAAAGGAAGAGAGCAATCATCTTCAAAAGGAGAAAATCTAAACATAGATGTATAGATCATTCAAAGGAGTAACTTTCAGACACAAAATGAAAGTAAAAGCCATTCTGAAACAGCTACTTTCATAAAAACATTGGATTAAACTAAAGAAAAAATTCTTTCGGAACAAATACTTTTATATGAACACGGAATGATACAGAAAACACTTTTTTCTACTGTTTGTATTCCAAACATTCGTTACAGATTTAAATCAGATATCATTCACAGGATTTCTACATTCTACAGGATTCATCTTTCATTTAATATACTAAATGAAAGATGAAAAAATTCACTCACATGGAACTCAGCCCTCCCCACTAGTAGATACATGTTCTGCCTTAGGACACTTGCCTTAGGGCTCTTCAATACCAATATAGAGAATATAAAAAGAAACACATAATTCATTCATAAATCACGATTTTCATGTCACGGAATAAGTTTGATCTACTTATGTCATCGATGAAATCGTAATGACATTCATTCACTTATTTAAATCCCAGCTAATAGAAATAATAGTAAACAGTAACTGAAACAGTTACTTCCATATAAACATTGAATTACACAAAAGAAAAAATTCTTTCGAAACAATTACTTTTATAAGAACAATGATATATACAAAAAACTCTTTTTTCTACTCAGTTTGTAATACAAACACTCGTTATAGATTCAAATCAGATATCATCCACAGGATTTCTACACGATATACTGAATGAAAGATGAAAAAATTCACTTACATGGAACTCAGCCATACTCTCTGGTAGACACGTGTTTCGCCATTAGACACTTGCCTCAAGGCTCTTGAGTACCAATATGGAAAATATGAGAGAAAACACACAATTCATTCATAAATTACGATTTTTATGTCACGGAATAAGTTGGATCTACTTATGTCGTCGATGACATCGTAATGACATTTATCACTTATTGGAATTCCAGCCAATAGAAATATGGTTAAAATTGAAGGGTTCATATTTTTTAGGAGGAGTGATTGATTTTTAGGAAATAAAGTTTGAATTTTTCCATCTTTTATTTAGTATATCGTGTAGAAATCCTGTGAATGATATCTGATATAAATCTTTAACGAATGTTTGGAATACAAACTAAGTAGAAAAAAGTGTTTTTTGTAAAATTCAGTGTTCATACGAAAGTATTCGTTTCGAAAGAATTTTTTCTTTCGTGTAATTCAATGTTTATATGAAAGTAGCTTTTTCAGTAGGGCTTTTTCTATCGTATTGGTACCGAAGAGCCCTAAGGCAAATGTCTAATGACAAAACACGTGTCTACTAGTGAGGATGACTGAGTTCCACGTAAGTGAATTTTCTCATCGTTCATTTAGTATATCGTGTAGAAATCCTGTTCATGATATCTGATTCAAATCTATAACGATAGTCTGGAATACAAACTGGGTAGATAAATGTGTTTTTTGTATAATTCAGTGTTCATATGAAAGAATTAGTTTCAATTCAAATCACATTGTTCTATTATGAAATTACTTTTCTCTCTCACTCCTTATGTATATAT
>WOGR01005456.1:0-13804 GCA_015342045.1 Leptinotarsa lineolata | reverse complement strand
GTAATTGTAAAAATAATAATGGGAATTATTCTTCTTTGGACCAAGGCTCCTTCTAGCTGGAAAATCCGACATGGGATGACGAAATTATGACTTCAATGAGTTGGGAACTGAAAAAATTCTAACTGATTCTAATTTTTTTTATTGTTCTCTACTATTATTTTTCTATCTTGACGGCCCTATTTCCCAACTTCTCCAAGTCGAGAAAACAGCAAAAAGTTGGGAATTTTGTAAAATTGTCACTTCAAAATTTGTGGACTGTAAGAGAACAGTCCTGTTCTCTCACTTGGGAGAAATTAAACTTTTTTGAAGTTCTTAAACAACTCAGAATTTTAAAGAATGGGATATCCAAGTCATGCATGTTTGGTAATCCCAACCTTCACCTGGTTCTTTCCCTTTTCTTATTACCTCTCCCTTTCTTTTCACTCTTTTTTTTTCTAATTTTTATTTATTTCTTCACAATTTTTTTTTTATCTTGGTGGTCAAAAATTTCCCAACTCTTTCTCAAGTCAAAAAAGCAGGGGCAGTTTCTCCCCATCCTCCCCTATGGCGACGGCCCTGGTCAGCATATTTGCACATCAAGGAAGTAACAGATACTGTTCCTAATTGTACATCATGAAATCTGAAAAACACCGCTCATGGAAGAATCTATGAAATATTGAGGGATCTACAATTCTTCTGGAATGTTGTATGGTTCCTCAATGCGCCGTCTTCAATTAGATGAATTGTTTTATAATGGAGACAAACATTTTCATTGCGTGTTTGGAATATGAATATCCCACATGCGAGCAATATTTCAAAAGATGTTGAATATGTGCCTCATCACCATAAGCTGCTTGGGAGAAAAATTACAGAAAATATAAAGTATTGCAATAGTTATTTTTGGTAGAACGGTTGATTACTCTCGAGTTTTCTTTAATGCAACAATCTATTGAATGTCTTAATATGACAATTTACAAATTATGGAAATTCTGTGTCCTTTCAAAATTCAAACATTTACTGAAACATCTCTCTAGCACATACCCATGCAGATTAATCCACTGTAGATTCCTCAGCTCTTTGAGTGCGACGAATGGTATGCTGTCGAATTGATTGTAACTGAGATCCAAAGAAGTTAGGCTTCTCCACATAGAACTGAAAACAAAAAACATAGTTATCCTCATAAAATTCATACATTTCACTCAAAGTAACACTCACTAATTGCAAAACAAAATTTGTCATGCAGTTGATTCTGTCTGTAGACATTTTAGAAAATGCTGAAATTCTGGTACTATAAACAATGGCATAAAAATAATATAGGAATTCAAGGAAAAATAATGTGACCATCATTTGTCCCACAGTATTAAACGTTGAGGAGATGGCTAATATTCAGTTGATTGATCATATTTCGAATCCATCGTTCTGAAAAACATATGTTCGTCCATTCTGTTTAGATTAAAAAAGGAAGTGGTCGTAGCAGCCACTGTTTCAAAAGAGTAGAGTACAGTTTCATTCAGAGTGGCCAACAGGATCAGTATAGAATTTAATGACGAATAGCATCGAAAACCTTTATATTTATCAAATTCTACCATGCACGGAACAGTATCTGGAGTATTTTAAGCTAGCTTGTATGATCGTAAGTTACAGCAACTAACTGGATACTCCAACATATAACTGATTCATTCGATAGAAATAATGCCAAATAATTCATAGAAACCAAATCAGACTGTTCTGAAACTTACTTTAATTGAATTTGGAGCTTCATTGGATGTTAATTTCGCAACGATTCGTAACGCTTTTCCCAAACAAAAATTATTTCACGAAACCCCTCCATAGATAGATAGATAGATGAATAGATATTATTGATCCTTTTTGATACATAATGTGTAGATGGGATAAGTCATAATTGTAGTTAAGTTAAAGCACACATTATACGATTATTATTACAATCCAAATAAATATTATATGGAACATAAGACAAGTACAAACAAACCTCTCCTCATAATAACATTGAAAAGAATTTGGAAGGAAAAGTAAAAAAACGAAAACGTGAAGGTCTCGTCTTCAGAAATTTTATACGGCCGAGGAGTTCTCAGACAATATTATTCAGTTCAAAGTTTGTGAGATGAAATTTTTAGGAATCTTATAAATCTCATCACATGAAGAATAATCATCAACACTGTAACGTTGGCTGTTCATTTATAGTCCGGGAAATAAAAATAAAATACTTCGTTAATTAATGGTGTGGATCTCACAAACGTTTCGCATCTATTGACTTTCTACCTTCCTAGACGTAGATCATTCCCGTTCATGTAATCGTTCATCGATTCTCCATAATAAATGCCATATATGGGGTCATACACTACATCTTTTCTTTTTTTGGTACAAAAAGTGACAGAAACAATAAAACACATGAATTCAAATTCTTTATTGATGATAGTCATTTCAAGTTGTACATATAACAATCACAAAAATAATAGATACAAAAAAATTTGGAAAAGAATAAAAAGGCGCACATTAAAAGTCTGACAGTCATTAAAATTAGGTCATAACTTCTATAATTGAGTAGTCTAGCTCCTTGGTTTCTGCAGGGAGGACGTTGGATAGCTTTAGTGCCTAATAGGAAATTCCATCGCATGTTCTTGACAGTCTCAGGTAGTTGGCTTGGATGTTTTGACGATTTCGTGTAGGTTATTCATGAATTTGGAAGTAAATTATATTGGAAGTGGGGTAGTGATGGAAACCACCGAAGTTGAAAAAACTGAAAATACCAAGTGAGTTGATTTTTTTTTCGCTTCGAATGACGGAAACGTAACTTCGTCGAACAATAACAGTCGAATTAAGGAAACATTTGTAATCATGAGTCATATGATCTGAAATGTTCTATTTATCGCTCGGTCAAGAACATCAACTGAAGTCGATTTTGAATATAATATAACTATCACTGAACTTCTACTATAATAAACCAAAACATACTTCATTAATAAACAGTCAAAGTTCCCACAGTTGTCATTCTGAATTGAGTTTTCACAAATAACAACGTTCACCACCGTACAAAATGGAAAGTTGATTTATTCATTAATTTCGACCCAGAAACTCATTTATATATATTGCACATTAGCGTGTTCTGTTGACAACGATGAAGGATTTATTATTCACTGTGTTTTAACTATTTTGTCAACTTCATACAGCCATTATTTTTAGTAGCCTCTCAGTTGTTAACATAAAGAGTACCTGAAATTTCTCAGAGCTCAAAAAGCTTCTGTAAAAATTCAAGATCTGGTGTGTTCAGAAGTGATTACTACGAAAATATTTCTCTCTATAATGACTTCATCTAACGAATTGGGAAAAGGCATGTAGGCAAATGGAAATGATAAAAAACATACCATTGGTATCGATGTCGGTGAACCAGAAACCGGGAGAAGGTCTTTGAAATTATAACATATCATATTTCTTAAAAAATCAGTTTCAATTACGAGGAATTGAATCACCGCACTTTTATCATAGCGTGGAATATTGTAAAACTGTAAATCTATAGGTGGTTTCAATATGGTATGGTTCCAACATAACGTTATCATTTTCATCATTTTCAAATGACTTATCTGAAAAAAAATTTCACTTTGAATTTTGAGAAGAATTTTTAACTGCATATAGGTATGGAAAAGTAAATCAATAACATCATTCATGACAAGAATCGTACAATTTTCAGAATGATTTTCCCTTGAAACACTTTCTGCTACGACAGCTTCATCAGTGGAAAAGGTTTTACCTTCATACTCATCTATCTCTATACAAAAAAGTGGGAATTTTCGAAAGAAAGATATAAATGAACTCTATAAAAAGATGTGTAGCACAAGAAAATGAGTAACTCTCAAACACCAACTGGAAAACAGCCTTCTCGAAACAACTACTTCCATAAATATAAACATTGGATAACATGAAAAAAAATACTTTTGAAAAAACTTCTTTCATATTTACATAGCAATCCTGTGAATGGTATCCAATTCAATTCCATAATGGTTTTTTCAATATTTCAATGTTCATATAGAAGTTGTTGATTCGACAGTATTTTTTTTCGTGTATGTCAATGTATATACAGTGTGTAAAAGCCAAATGGAATAAATTGGTTACATATTGAAAAAAAAATTGAAAACACGTCAAATTCAAATTATAGTTTGACATTCTTCAACGTAAAAATGCCACCCCTATCTTCAACTCCCTTCGAATGACAGGTACAACCCCCAGTTTTATAAATAGGAAGTATAGTTTTGTGATATATCGTTTGGAAGGTCTCTTCATTTTCTATTCAAAAATGTTATCGTTATCAAGTGTATTGCAAGAATCAGGATAAAATAAATTAAAATCATGTGGTTACGGAAATTCGATAAAATATACTCAAAAATTAAAGTGTAATGCAAAACGTATTGAAATGTAGAATACGAAAAAAAACTAGAGATGTTAACGAAATAGATGTTCAAAATGTTCACCGCGAACGTCTTGGTAACATCCAAATCTCAAATAAAACTGTCTTCTAACATTATTTAACATATTAGTTCTTTTAAGTCATTCAAATCTGAAGGTTTAGTTTTATACACATTTTTCTCTACATATTCCAATGAAAATAAATCTAATGATGAAAGATCAGGTGATCGCGCTGGCCATTCAATCGATCCTCGCCTCCCTATCCACCGATTGGGAAATGAATCGAGGAATTGCCGGACATTAACTTAGTAATGTGGCGGTACTCAATCCTGCTGAAACCATATCGTATTCACTTGAACTTGACGGTTTCCTGGATCAGGATATGAATTTGCTAAACTTGAAATGACATAATTTTGAAGTGTGCCAAATAATTATCGCCATTCAAGTTGCCCTCAATGAAAAAAGAACCAATGATATAGTTTTCTATAATCCCTGCCTAAACATTAACCTTCTGAGGGTATTGCGTGTGTTCTTCTCTCATCCAGTGATGATTTTCCATTGACCAGTAGCAACAATTTTGTCGATTGCATGACCGTTAAGAGGAAAAGTAGACTCATCAGAAAACATAACGTCTTCTAATTGGAATGATATTGTTATCCAACATGTCCATCATTTATTTGCTCACAAAAATAAATTCTTTTATCAAAATCGTCTTCCATGAGCTCCCGATTAGGTAGAGATGCATTTAATTTCAATATGTGTACTATCAATGCATGGCTAACATTGAATGTAGAGAATGCCTGTCTACTCGTTGTATTTGGGTTTTCTCACAAACTCCAGCGTCACATCTAATTTGAGTTCATCACTCATTGCATTGGCAGCTGGTTTTTTTACTGCTCCACATAACCAAATTCTCGAAACTGCTTCTCTATTTTGCTACTTCCTGTTGTGTTCGGGTTTTATCTCCGTAACCAATCAGTTGTAAAACTGTTATTTTATGCATTTTCGTTGATCTAACCGTTTGTCAGACTTTGAACTCAAATTAAAATACTGACAACTAATGTTGTAACATACAATTCGACAAGGAGTTTCAAACTAACGCTGCCACGGAAATTATTTACAGTTTTTCAAAGGATATCATCTGAAAAGAACATTACTATGGTTCTGTTTACTTTCTTATTATCAATTCCCCAACATGGAATAGGTTTTGAGTATATTGAAATGAGTTTTGAGTGTATTTTATCGAATTTCTGTAACCACATGATTTTAATTTAATTTATCTTAATTTCTGCAATAAACTCGAAAGCCATAACATTTTTGAATAAAGAATGAAGAGACCTTCTAAACGATACATCACAAGTCTATACTTCCTATTTAAAAAATTGGGGGTTGTACCTATCATTCGACGGGGGTTGAAGGTAGGGGTAGCATTTTTCCGTTGTATTATGTCTTTTACACACTGATGTATAAATACAAACCAACTCAAGAATGCAAAAATCCAAAGAAGTTATTTGAACTCGATATATTCGAACTTGTTTTTATGCTTTCAAAATCATACGACTCTCCGTTTCTCAATGCCATTTTCGAACTGATTGAAGAAATAAATTCGAACAATAGATTAATATTGAAAAGGCAATGTTGAGACCGTCAGCCCTTGGATTCCAAATGAAGTCATACTGGAACCCTCTTTCCATTGAAGATTTAGCGGCTGCAGCTTCAATATTGAACTTCACTAAGATTCGTAAAGTGTGGCTTGGAAATCAACAAGGGTCGATTTGCTCATTAGTTAGTATCGATAAAAACTACAATCCCTTCATTGCTGCTCATAAGAAATCTTCCAACATGTTTTTCATCAATTATAATTTTGGAGTACGCGCTTCAAATAATAGTAATAATCAGTATCATAAACATTTCTCTAGTGCTGACAATTGAAAGTAGTTGGAGTTTAGAGAAACTTTCAGCACATAAGTACTATTTTATTAACAAATAATCAGGATTTGGGAATTATGTTTGTCAGCCACAATAAATCACCCACCTGAAAGCTCTATCAGCAACATTCTGCAACTGATTATTGGTCAAAATGAGAGCTTGTACTTGACATCCAGCTAGACTTTCAGCTTCCAAAATAGCAGTTTCCGTGCCTACTACCTCCAACTGAGCGATGTTATTATCTGGTAAATCTGTAAAGAAATAGATATTTGAAAACATATTTATAGAAAAGATAGGTATATTGAGTTATATACAAAATCACAAATGATGAGATAACTTTTTCAGTAAATGGCACAGGTGATTAATTAATGACTTCAACAAAAATAGGCATGAATAAGAAACCGAAAAAAATTATCATCAAAGGGGTTTTTTGCACCTTTTTGATTGATTTGACTACTGACTTGTTGCGTGTCACGTACGTGGGTATGTTGAAATAAATATAGAATATGAATTTACACGTTCGCACTCACCACTCATATGAGACATGTCATATAATGAATGTCAAAATGGAATCTGAACGAATTTTAGCTTTGACTTTACTAGGAAGAAAGATATATGTAAAAAGCCATTTATATGTGAATCTGATGAAAATACGATTTTCTCGCCTGTCCATTGTATCTCTTGCTTACCAATTTAGCATCTACAGGAAGTGACTACTAAGGAATCTTACTACTAAGCTAGAATCTTCCATGCAGGTGAGCTTTCCGTATGAGCGAGCCTCACAGAAGGCTTCAACTCAGTTTTGGTCATCTCCTGATGATGCTAATTTGGTTAGCGAAACGTGCGGCGACAAACAGTGTTTTCATTAAATTCATTTTATGCCAGAGGTTCCAATTCTACCTGTCTCAAATATATTCACATATTTAATAATTCAGTCACCGATTTTTTATTTTTTACTCAAATCCTGCCGAGAAAAGTGCGTCTGCAAAGTTACCAGGAATACAAAAATTGTAATCTCAAATTTAAAATAAGAGGGCGGACGTGTCTATTGAGCATTACTGTGTATCACACATTACTGTGTGATAAAACCTTAGTCAGAGTTGAATGACAAATTAGTATAATTAACTTCATACTGAAAATCATCGGAATACTTTTTCAAAAACAAAATTAGGTTTCGAAGAGAACATATTATATTCTACAATTTCAAACAAGAGGAAGGTGTACATTCCATCAAATTTCTGTTATATGTATGACATCAAGCTAGAAATCGCAAAAATCCTATTATTTTTTTTGCATACTGAATCACTTTGAAAATTGAAGTGGCATTTTTGTTTCGTGTTTTTTATAGATACGTACTCATCTATTTTCGATTTGAAATTGACAGTTGTAAACATCATTTTGTTTGAGTGAATTTTGCCAGTATATAATGAATAATTTTTTTGCTGTTATCTTTTGGCAAAACTGTTTTTGACAGATCACGCGAGGATCGTGTCTTGTGTCATTGTCAAACTTGTTCAGTTTGGTCTATATTTCAACCATGAATCGAATTACGAATCAACAACGCTCGAACATTATTGAATTTTATTATCAAAATTCATGCTCGGTTAAGAAAGTGCATCGTGCACTCCTTCCAATTTATGGGCAGTTTCGTTGGCCTACTGAGGAAGCTATTCGAAAGCTTGTGAACCCAGTTCACATTATTGGACATTAAACCACCAACACGCATACGTATAGAGTGAGGACCGAAGAAAATATTGCGGCTGTATCCGCTAGTGTTCGTGATGACCTTGAAATGTCGATTTGCCGCCGTTCGCAGCAATTAGGCCTTTGTTACTCCACTACGTGGAAAATTTTGAGAAAGGATTTGGGTGTAAAACCTAATAAGATACAGCTGGTGCAAAAGTTGAAGCCACACGACATCCCACAACATCTAACATTTGGTGAATGGGCGCTGGCAAAGTTAGAGGAAGATTCACTTCTTCATGGAAAAATTGTGTTCAGCGACAAGGCTCATTTCTGGTTGAATGTTGACGTTAACAAACAAAATTGTCGCATCTGGAGTGAAGAACAGCCACAAGCATTGCAAGAGCTACCGATTCATTCCAAAAAAGTCACTGTTTGGTGTGGATTATGGGTCGGTGGCATCATCGGGCCGTATTTCTTCGAAGATGACAATGGCCGGAACGTTACTATGAATGGCAAGCGCTACCGTGTGATGATTGACGACTTTTTGCTGCCCAAAATAGAAGAATTGGACATGCCAGACATGTGGTTTCAACAAAACGGTGCCACATGCCACACGACACTCGAAACAATGGCCCAATTAACAGCCGTCTTCGGTGAACAGTTTATCTCACGTTTGGGGCCCGTCAATTGGCCTCCTGGATCGTGTGATTTAACGCCTTTGGATTATTCCGTGTGGGGTCATGTTGAGGCTCATTTCTACAGGTATAAACCAGCAACGACTGACGCTCTAGAAGCCAATATTGAAGCATTTATACGTGAAATACCGGTCGATATGTTAGAAAGAGTGTGCCGAAATTGGACCTTGCGCATGGGCCATCTAAAGCGGAGCCGCGGACAACATTTGCATACAATCATCTCCAAACAATTAATCATATTGATCGTTCTATCGATTCCAATGAAGATTTCATCAATTATTTCAAATTTTTTGTGTTTTTTTGAAAATCCTGTACCTCTTAAAAAATCACCCGTTACATATACTGGAATACATGCAACCCACTAATTGTTGAATTGACTGGGCCGTATACAGGATGTGTTCCTGGGATTGGGAAAGAAGAAAAATCTGAAAATGATCTCTACCATGAGGCATTTGAAGTTTCCAATAATTCCATGAGAAGAAAGTTGTTACTTATAATTTATGTACGTTCAAACAGAACAGTTATTATTTTAATAAATTTGGTTTGAATTTTTTAAAAGTAGTTAAAACCAAAAATTTTCGGAGAAATTGAAAATCTATCCAACATTGAATACATTCAATCTAACGATGAACTGAAACAGAAGTTAAGAAAATGAAATTTTGAAATTAAATTTGAAGTTGACGCAACGAAAAAGTATGAATGTTAAAAATTCAATAATCGTTTCATAACTTCGAAATTATCATGAAAAGATTCAGTGAACAGAAATATTATTGATGATCCATCAAAATTACACAGGTCTGCGATGGAAAAATTGTAGAATATTCAACTTATGATTTTTTGTGTGCAGATTACGGAAAAATAGTAAAAAAATTCTATCACCTATAGAAATTTTCTTATTGAATGGGTTTTCAGGTTCGGTATGGGTTCATTATGATAAACAAGTTACTACACAATGTGAGTGTATATCTAAGATAAAATACGGTTTTAATCAATTTACTTGTTCAGTGCAAGGTTTCAATTTGAAAAACAGAAAGGATATTTCATACCCCACCAACATACGTTCAGCTGTTCGCCCTGTTCCTCATGGACCTAATTTGCCTATTCATTCCTCCGGATACCTTAGACAACATTTTAGATGATTCAGATGCAAAAATGCATACTAGCAGTAGCGACAGGTAGAAATGACCCTGAACTTTTCTCTCAATCAGACTTGAACGATTTGATACAAGATCTGGGCCTCCCAAAGAACTCAGCAGAAGTTTTAGGGTCTAGACTCAAGGAAAGACATATGTTAGCCTCGGTGTTTCATTTTCATGGTACCGATTTAGAGAAAGGGAATTTGTCCCTTTTTATACACAAGAGGGTGACCTATTTTTCTGCAACAATGTATCCGGCATCATGGAAATGTTCAACATAACGTATGAACCAGAGAAATGGAGACTTTTTATCGATTCATCAAAAAGGAGTTTGAAAGCTGCATTTCTCCACAATGGAAAGCAATATGCTTCTGTGCCTGTTGGACGCTCAGTCCATTTGAAAGAATGATACGAAAATTTTGAATTTGTTCTTAATAAGCTCAGCTACTCTGGCCATTTGTGTAGACTTGAAAGTTATTTCACTGTTACTCGGTCAACAAAGTGGTTACGCTAAGTTTCCATGTTTCCTATGTGAATAGGATAGCCGTGACAGGAAACAACACTATGTCAAGCAGGTGTGGCCAATAAGAAAGGGTCTTATTCCAGGAGTTAAAAATGTTGAGAAACAAAGTATAGTGAATCCTAAAAAAATCCTACTTCCACTACTCTATATCAAATTGGGGCTAAGCAAAAAGATTGTAAAAGCATTAGACAAAGAAGGAGATTGTTTCAAGTATCTTTCTGGAAAGTTTCCTGGTCTATCCCATGCTAAACTAAAAGAAGGAGTCTTCGTTGGGCCTGACATAAGAAAACTTTTGAAAGATGAAAACTTTGTCACTAAAATGGAAATGAAAGAAAAAAATGCCTGGAATTAATTCAAAACTTGTTATAACAGACTTTCTTGGAAACAAAAAGACCCAAACTACAAAACTTTGGTTGTTGAATTGATACAAAACAACAAAATGTTGGGGTGCAACATGAGTGTCAAGGTCCATTTCCTTCACTTACATCTGGACTACTTTCCCAAAAATATAGGAGCTGTAAGTGAGGAACAAGGAGAACGGTTCCATCAAGGCATAAAAGAAATGGAACGCAGATACCAAGGTCGGTGGAATGTTAACATGATGGAAGACTACTGTTGCATGTTAGAAAGAGAAAATTCACAAGAACACAGCCAAAAAAGTACCAAAAAAGCTTTGATGGAAAAAGAAAACGTTTTTACAAAGACTTATAATTACTTTGAAAACACTTGTGTATCACTATTATGCTTGGTTTAGCTATGTGGCATTATTTTTTTTTTGCTTTTACTTTATGTTAAAATAAGAAAAATAAATCCACATTTCCTCGTTTTTTGTACTTTTCCAATTATTTCATCCTTATTTTGTAGGCAAACTTCACGTGATAGATAGAAACAAATGTCATTTTTGAAATCAGCACAAAAAACTACATACAGATCAGTAAACGAAATCAAAACAATTTTTTAAAAAGTTTTTTTGCAATTTTTTTAAATTTCACTTTCAATAATTTTGAGTGAAATCATTTGAGACAGGCATAGTGTCAGAAAAAATTTAAATAAGTGAAATATTCCCTATTTCGAAAAATTTCAAAAGTATTCGTATTTGTTTCTGAGAACCAATTCCCCTCAGTATTTTTGAATAATTCTCAATTATTCACTACTAAATATATCATCCATTGAGCAATCAATTTTGTTAATAACATTGAAACAGGAATTATAATATACTTACTCGGAAATTTATAAAACGGTACTGAGATGCAACTAACGCTGTGAATTGATTTCGTGTTAGAATCATGCTGATCCGGCGAACAGACACACATCGAATTGAATCCGCAGTTGTTTGATGTAAGGCCATGACACCGAAACAGGAGGACCATAAGTATATTCAAAATCAAAAGCATTGTATCTGAAAATAAAGAATCCATGTCAAGATCGTGACCTTATCTACGAATTTCAATTTCGTGTAATGATTTTTCTATACGAAATAAACACGAATACTACAAAATATTGGAGTGTGAGAATGCGGAGTAGACAGTATTGCAGAATTTGTTGCGAGTCAGACCACTCCACTCCAGTATAAACTTTAATAAACTCCTAGGAGCATATGTATGTTCTGGTGCGTCTGTTGCATACGACATTTGGTGGAAGACACTTGGGTTTTATTTGAGTTATGGTTTAATTACATTATCCAATTTCTATAAAAAGAGACTGAGAGTAGGGAAATGAAGAAAAACATATTGTTAATCGACTGGAATGCTAGTTGAGGGATTTCATAATACATTATTGCTTCAGATATACTGAACATACAGGGTGTAACATTAAAACGTAAAAATATTCAAGTGTCATATTTTTGAGACAATTTCAAGAGAAGAAGTTCATATGAATTTTTTGTTAGATTTTTAAAAAAACTTTTCCAAAAAATCAGGTATTCGCACGAAATTTGGTACCCGGGTTTTTTTTGACGTGGAAAATCATAATTTCATATTGACTTCTATGTAACATCTTAAGGACACTGTGTACGCTGTCATTATCTATTTAAAATTGCCCTAACTTTTTTAACAGTAAAATTTTGGTACTTTTCATGAAAATCCGAAATACATACCCCTAAACGAGCAACTCGATATATGTAGATCTCCACTCTTGAATTTAAGAATTTGGCAACCGCGATAATCTCTATAATTTCATAGTTGGTACCCCTATTCAATCACTACCTAGCCTCCCAGACTACCAGTAACCCTATACAATTCGTGTGCACACTCCAAAAAGTTAGTAAGTTAGTTTTACTTGATAATGGGCTAAACCCCGAAACCGGTCGTAAGAATTAATAAACATAGTGGAAATTAGACCAAAAAGTGTTTTCATTCATCTTATTAATTCCACTCATTAGTCTATTCGAAACAAATTTCAGTACCATTGGTCGATTATAAATCCGCATTGAACATCAATGGATAAACTGGGCTGGCTGAATTTAAGATATAGTTCCCGATCCCATTCAACAATACCTCGTGTATGAATTATTCTTGTTTCAGTAGAGAAGATCATTTAATGTCTAATAAAACACCAATCAAATCTACTGTTGGTTGATTGGAAGCAGAATACATTAACTGAATTTATTACTTTTGTTAAGTACACTGGCATAAGCAATTAGAACTCGAAATAAAAGAGTAGTCCAATTACAGAAACACCTTCTTATAAATATTCATAGCTTTAAATGTGCTTTCGTGATGTAATAGATGGTCGTTATTTTCCCTTTCTAATTGTTGTAAATCCGATTAATTGAAAAGTATGCAAACATAAAAAGTATACCATCTCACGAAAATGTTTTCAGATGGTTAACGTTCCATTCTATACAACAGAACGCAATTTCCTTGAGCCCAGAGCATTAACTTGTTTATTTAGGGTGTTATTTGAATTTCAGTTTGTCTGTTTCTTGTTAGGGTGCGGATGCAAACGCACTTTAGTATATCAAAATCATAGGACGGAACAATCTCAACCGGTGAAAATGGGGTAAATTAAAGACCGTAGAGAAAATAATTTCGTTTTGTCCTAGACTCGGTTGTTGATTACACGACGTGAAATACGTTCTAACAACCTTCAAATTGAAATTTGAAGCGGAATCATGAAGTTATTTCGTAAACAAAATATAAAGGGCGTCCCGCATTTTTCCATTAATAGAAAATTTCATCCATTGTGGATTTGTGGTGAAACTTGGGGTTTAGGCCCCAAACAAATCCATTGGATATACGTGATGATTGTTAGACCAATGATCACTAATGGAGCAATTGCCTGGTGGCCGAAAGCTTTACAGAAAACGGCTCAGGCGAAGCTCTCTGGCATACAGAGACAAGCTTGTCTGGCTATTTGTGGTGCCATCAGTTCCACACCGTCAGCGGCCATGGAGATCCTTCTAGAACTACCTCCTCTCCACATTTTTCTGGAAAGAG
>WOGR01005455.1:0-13807 GCA_015342045.1 Leptinotarsa lineolata | reverse complement strand
CGGGGCCACCGTGCTGGGTAATCGCACGTTAAAAGGTAAGGCCTCGTTAATCCATTGCTCACACAAGTTTCGACTTCTGAAGGTTGACGTTCGTCAGCTGGTCAACGAAACGAACAATTTTAGAATAACAACAACAATTTTACGTTTTGAACATATGTGTTGATTTGGAATTCTTCAATAAAAACTTATATAAAAGAATGCGTAGAGTAAAAACAGAATTGGATCGAATCGCTAGAATATACATTTTTGTTTCTGCTACACGAAAGGGAAAATCATTATTCCTAATGTAATTGATGTCGTTAGAAGCATATTTCTTAAATTTTTTTTCGATATATTAAAACCGCGGTTTTGTAAACCTTTCAAACTGAAAATCAAAGTGAATCTTATTAGTAAGTTTCGATACTGAAAACCTTCATACGAAATATTTACGCAAATTTCACTCTTTTATTTCAAACTTCAGTAAAACAATTTCATATCTATATAAAAACCTCCGAATATATTCATTCTTGATTCATTTACATGTGTGTGTTCCCCCGTTTTATACCGAGATATATTTATATTTCTCTTATTTTCAGAAAATATAATTGTTTCATTATTCAATTTATTAACAAATAACCGCAAAAAACGAAATAATAAACCCAGCATTTTCGCTAGAGGTAACCAACTCAGCTTAATTTTTCCTGATTATTCTGAAGAGAACAACTGCTTTTGATCTTCACATCCAATTATTCCGCAAGATATAATTGAATATTCCATGAAGTAACTTCTATATGACTTTCACAAATAATAACTCAGCAGAAAGCACAGAAATCACGTACATGAAGGGAACACAAAGTTCTCAAAGTAAGTTGGGTAACTAAATTAAAATTCCAGGTCGAGATTTCATTCAATTTGGTAATATTCATAATTGATTTATATCGTTCATCAAATTTCATAATGTAATATTAGTTTTTATGAGTTATGATTCATCAGTATCATTTTTAGAGCTTATTGAAGTTGGAAATAGATTGAGGGTTAAATACTTTAAAATGAGTTACGATCATTTGAAAAATTCGAACAAAGATGTATTCTAACGTTTTCAGTTCAAGTTATCCACATGTCAATCCAAGAGTGCATCCAGAATCTATATTATGGGAGGGGATGAACCTGAAACCATTACTGGGTTTTCAAAGATTTCAATAGAATACGGTAACAAAAATCATCAAAAATATTTTCTTGATAATCACAGGTAGGTTGGAATTATCACAACAAATAGATAATTGTCTTAGGAAAAATGTTGATACGTTGAGCCATTGTTGAAATTATAAATTCATGATACATACAGGACAAATAATTTCGTGAATAGAGCAGAAGTTGTTCTTTGGATCTACAAATTTAACAAAATTCGCTTAAATAATTGAAAACCGCTTAGTATAGGGTTGAGGACAAAACCCAAAAGTGTTACATTCTTAATTCAGCAAAAGATCATTGTTTTCATCTATCATAGGTATATAAGTGGTTCTCAGCCATGTCATGAATAAATTTTTTTAACTAAACTGAGTTCATATTTTTTATATTGTGGTATCGTCATAGTTATTGTTCACTATTCATCTTAGAATCTATTCTTTTAGATATAAAAACGAATTAACTTTCTCAATGCTTGGCATCTCATTCCACAGCTTCCTGAAAGAACGTTCCCTGCAAGTGGCCGTCGATGGATATCTGTCGAATACGTTTACCATCAACGCTGGTGTTCCCCAGGGATTCATATTGTCTCCAACCCGCTTTTTATTGTATATCAACGACTTATAAGAAAAAACCCAGAATCCAATATATTGCTTTGCTGACGACAGCACTATCTCCAAAAAGATAAATGTCTGCGAACCGGATATGAGGATTTTAACACAGACAATTCAGTTTTCTGTTTTAATAAGTTTGTTGAGGGTTAAATTGAACACCAAATTTGCCTTGGCACAATCATGTGGCTGATATTGCAAAGGCTGCTTCTCAAAAGCTTGGAACACTGTTCCGAACCAGAAAACTGTACATACCTCAGTAACTTTCAATGCTTCATAAAGCTCAGAAGTTGCTGAGTCTCTTCTTGGGAATATTGTTCTCATGTATGGAGCCCCGCTCCTATAAGCCGCTGGATTCCATCCAAAAAAGAGTCCTTCACCTGATTGGAAACACGAACATCACTTGATATATAGTCTGTTACATCGAAGAAAGGTTGGAGATTTGTCTCTCTTTTATAGATAATGTCACGGGAGGTATTCAAATGACGGCACATTTGATTCTACCTAGAGCGGTACACATCAGAAATATGCGACGGACTGTGGCTACTCATCGTTTTGAGGTTCAACTCAGTACACCTCGAAATTCACTGTTTAGGAACTCTTCCATTTGGAGAACTGTGTTTGAGTGTAATAAACTCCCTAAGAACGTTTTTCAAATGAATTTAATCTCCAGCGATTGAAATCTAACGAGAATCACAACTTTTGCACAAGCACCGCTCTTAGAGCGTCTAAGGATTTTTCTATAGTCCCATAGAACATATCTGGAACATCCTAAAAATACATATACGAACACGAAATCTAGCTCTTAACTCAATTGCATAATTGAGAATTGCTGCACAGGAAGAATGGAATCGAATTCCACAAGAAACCATCAAATACATTCTGCGGGGTACGCCCAGGAGGATGTAGGCTATCGTTACAGCTAGGTTGAGTGCTGAACTGTTATGTTGCCTTAAAGAACTTTCATTTTATCGTCATTGTTGCTTGTTCTGATTGAATATTATTACCAAAACTAGTCTATTCCATTACTTCTTTTTACAAATGTGTTATAATGTTTTAATATCTGTATTATTTGGCAATAAATATACGTTAAATACTTCAGCATATACCATTTAGTAATGAAAACTGCATACAGATTCAGACAAATAAAAATAAACACGAAATCAAGGCTTAAAATAGAATATGCAATATTTTTGTTTGTGAGTGTATATACGTATGTATATGTATAGTATTGTACAAGATGGTTTTTTCAAATGAATATATTCTATAGCGATTTGAGTTTAATGGAAATAACTACTTATCATTTCATAATATCATTTAATACAATCATAAAATTGTTTGATTTTAATTATTATAATATTATTGAATTTCATTTTTACAAAATTGTTTGATCCCATTATTATCATATAGTCTATATTGTTTATTTAACAATATTATTATTTAGCTGCTGTACGCATAACTAGATTGAGATGGATCGATTTGTTAGAAATTTCAAAATACAAGTAGCTAAAATACTTACAGAAATCATTCAAAATCATTTTTCCTTCATAAAATTCAAAGGAGAAATTTTCAAAAATAATTTCTCAATTTTTCATGTAAATATACGAAGTATATCAAAAAACTTTGATGAAATGTGTTTACTTCTCGATGAAATCCATTACTTCTTTGACATTATGATTTTCACTGAGACCATTTGAAAACACTCCAAACTACTCAAAAAATTATTCTAAAACTGATAATCAATAAAAATCGAACTTATCTACCCAAGTCATTAGCTGCACGAAGAATCTGGAATTTTTTCCGTGAGAAATTTTTATATACTTGAGGAAATGATTCTCCAGTATAAAATGAAAAGTAATTCAGAAAATATTTCTCATATATATGACACACGATACAAGAGAGAACACAGCAATAAAACATATCGAACACAGAAAAGAATGGGTCAAAGTTCTTTCAATTATATTGCCTCACACTCATACTGTTGTCTACCTGAAAATATAAAAATAAGTCATAACATTCATCAATTCAAGAAACTAACTAGATCCTGGCTCAAAAATTCGCAAAATAGTGAGTGCATCATCAATTCACTATGAGACACAACGTAAGTTGAGTATATACTCATATATGTGTATGTGTATATTCATATGTATATATGTACATGCATATATATATGAAACAGAAATGATAAAATAATTATATAGTAACTAACCAACTGTTCCTTGATGATGTTTTCTTTTTTTATTCTTTAGTTTGATACTGTTTTATTTTCATTCTGCATCTTCAGTTTCTTCCAACAAAAAAATTAGAAACTTCATTAATCTCTAACAAATATTATCCATTTTGCATTCAAAATATTTTTGTTACCATAAATTCGAATATTTTTTATCAAGTGTAGAGAAATATAAAATCCCTACGCACGAATCTGTTAATGATTTCAGCAGGGCTTCTCTTCCTTTATTTCTGTTTCAAAATATTGTAAATAGCAGATTAATGTAAATATAAAAAAAAGTCAAATAGAGTTATTATTATTATTAATTACAGGCACTGCTCCCAAGGATTATCATGCAGTGCTTATCCATTTCCAACAAAATAAGAAAAAATGTTGATTTTTGTCTTCAATTAACTCGTTAGTTTGTGGAAGGTTTTCAAGCCATATGAGAATTTCATGAAATTATAAAAGATTCCATAATGCTTTTCACGATCAGCTTATTTCTTATCTCAACCATATTATTAATAATACACGTTATTGGTTGTTGAGTGCACATTCAACCATCCAGTTCAGTATACAAATAAAACTGTAACACAGTGGCAGATATATTATGTGCCAAGACAATAGCCACTATTCTATTCCAGATAATTCCGGGTCTGCTGCAAATTCCGGCAAATTGTTCACTGTGAATACGCTAACGCGGATTGATTTACACTGTGGAAATACCCCTGATTAATGGCTTTGTATAATTGCAAATTCTTTATGTTCACTTTAGATTGTGTTCTGTTCATCGCGTGATTGAAGTAGCACAGAAACTTTTTCATTTTCGGGGTCTTGCGGATTGGACGAACTTGAAGCTATCAGAGGTTTCAATTATATGTGAGTATATTCCTTATAATAATATTTTCGTAACAAATAATATATTGTTCATACGTGTGTTCCAATCAAAAAAGCTCATAACAAATCTACAAACTATGAATACGGGTCCGAAATTTTCGATAATTGATGATCATTTTCTATTGGGTATCGAGTGCCTTACAAGAGCAGAAAATTTTCGTTAACATTTTGATAACTCTAATAAAGAAATGAAATTATATAAGCAGATCTATTATCCTCTTTTTCAAATTTGGGTGAAAAAGACAAGATTATTTCAATTTGATTTTTCAGGTAAAAGATATAACCACTAAATATGGAGCTACATCAACAGATAAGTATTAGTCATCCCCTGAGAAATGAATAAGTCCACTTGATGTTGATTAAAGAGATGGGTATAGAAAACTAACAGAAGTCACTGAAGATATAAATGCAATATCTTTTTATTTCAACGCCTCAATATTGAAATTCAAAGAGGTAATACAGCTTCTGTTTCAGGAACCATTCCGGATTCTCGTCAGCTGCAAGATTTTTTAAAATTCCTCAGTATGAAAGACGACAAAAAAGCATTCCTTGGAGTTTTCATTCACACATAAACAAGAAAGCGAATTATCAAAATAAAAATCCAAAAGATTTTGTTTTTTGATAATTAATTGACATAGGCCTAATCACTCTCAGTTTCATAATGTGTGTCCACGGCCATCACTCTTTCAGTTGTTATATCCGCTCATGATATCCATAAGTGTGACATTGAACGATCAGTCTATCCGAGTGTGAATGAAGAACGACTCCAACCGGTCAATTCGGGCTTAATCTGGACGAGAGCCGGACAATCTCAGGACGGCTCAGGATAAACTGTCTATGCTGGATCTCGCATGGATCTCTCACGTAACTGCGACAATATATTGGATGCTTAGCCAGAGACGATGGACAGATTTATAGTCCGATAAATCTTATTCGGGCTTTGTGAATTCGGGATGGGTTATGTGTTTCTTTTGTTGTCTGTCCGAAGAAATATCACCGGCTTCGGAATGGCTGGAAATAATTAGAGAGAAGAGGGACGTTTATTATCGTTTAGTCAAGCCGAAAACTGGAAACATTCTTGTAGCATCAACGAAGAGTTGTTTCTCATAGCGAATATTTGTTCATACTTGGAATATGTACGTAAAGAATGTTGAGGCAATGCGTTAGGAATATTAATTTGAAATGATTTTATCGATGAGCCCAAACTGATAGGCAACAACTAGGTTATAGGCTTTTTTTTTCATGCATACACATTCGAAAAATATGTATTCAAACTGAATATGCCAGGTTAAATTATACACTTGAAACTACACAATCGATAACAATATATAACACATACACAACAACTAGATAATAGGCTTTAATTTTTTTTTAAATATGTATTTAAACTGAATATACCAGGTTAAATTATAGATACACTCTCACTCATGATGAAATTAAAACTACACAATCGATAACAATATATAACACATACACATATGGATTTGAATAACTATAATTTGATTCGTTTTTCATACAACAACCAAAAATGAAATTTCTTCATTCACTGTTGATATATCTAGGCATAGTTTTTATTATCCTTCTTCCTCGGTATGCTGCAGTAGCAGACGAAACGTTCGGTATTATAAGTTCGTGCGAACGCTCAATCTTGATTGTTTCACACATTTGTTAGGTTGTTCTGAATGAGTCACTTGCTGACAGGTATGCTACTGGAGGTATGTCGATCTGAGTTGCATTCTACTCCATGGCCTTCCTGACTACTTAATACCACGTTCAGTTGATTAGTATACCCCCTTATGAGTTTAAATTGTTAGGATGATTATAGATATGAATGGCCTATGGAGTATGCGTGGTAATGCGTTGAAGTAAGCCGATCAGCAGTTTTTTTGTATTTCATTACTTGGTCTGTTTCTGCTAGGACATGATTGGCTATAGCAAATTTCGATAAACCATTGATGATGTCTGCCGCAGTAGCAGACGAGTTTCATTCCACCACGGCCTACCAGCCGGAATTTGTTCTCTCTGATCGAGACACCGCTCGTGAAAGCCCATATTTTCATGCAGGCCGTTGTTTTTCCTTTTTAATACTGATTTCATATTATTGTATCGATCAGAATTCAATTTTCTGTGGCATACTGGGAAAGGTTCCTATTTTTCTGTAAATGAATTTGTCATCTTTCCAGAATTGGTAGGAAAGCCAGAGCAGTTTCATGAGTTTAGTTAGGGAGTTCAGAGGTCACACGTATGAATAACCTAATAAACTAGAGTTCCTCTCAATATAAGGTGGTTCTCTATTGCATCTCCATAAGAGTTTGCATCCCAAATCGTTCGTCACGGTTTTACTTCCCCCGACAGCAGAGAGTCCATGAACTCTTGAGATTGAAGTACTCGCAGAACAGAATGGTATTGCATGGAGTCTGTAAAGTTATCAGCACTTTGTATTCCCTTATCTTCATGGTCCGCAACATGACTGTTCAGGATCTTATATCCTTCTCTTCAAGGTAGCCGTTCGAGCGGTTGATGCATTTGGTTCAGCTTTCGACACAGAATTCTGTTACCGAGTTTAAACTTATTCAGCAGAATGAAAATGGCAGAGATCACGGGGTCTTTCTCAACAACATTGTAGGACCTGACCTTTGCTTACTTTGGATCGCGTGGTATAGTTATCCGTTCTCTTCTGCATGACAAAAACATCCTTCATTCTGGAACAATTTTTCCAGAATATTATTGAGTATTTGAAATTTGAATGAGTGTGAGCGTATAGTAATACATTTTGAGAATGTGATGTGATATAAATTCTCTTAAGTTTCCTTACTGCAAAACAGTGTTTTGCGATTCTGTTACAGATGGAGTCAATTTGATGACTTCAAGTTAGTTGTTGGTCCAGATGAATTCCCAAGAATATGACCACATTACTTTGATTGATTCACCCTGCCTGACTAGAACACTGGTTTGTATATCCCTCGTGGAGAAAAGAATTATATAAGTTTCAAGATTGTTCAAGAGTAGACCGTTGTTTTTGCAAACTGCATCCATAGCATAGCTGTCCTTCGACATTGAATAATCTTCATTCAAACATCGCCCTAGAATGCGAAGTGATCATTCGTAACTCTTGACAGCTAAAAGCACGTGTTTGTTCTTTTACCGCAATTTCTGCAATTTATTGTGTCACTGTCAATTATATCACAATAAAAAGTACTTCGCATTCGCCACGAATAAGCGAATAAAAGACATACAATTAAAGAGTGCATGGAGAGAGATAATGATTAGGGATATCGAAGTACAATGATAGAGCCTTAACGCGCGAGCGGTTTCAGTCTGCGTGCCCGAATCAATTAAAGTATAATCCGGAACTGCAGGAAATCGTGACAGACCCTTCTAAAGGGTCGCTTTGCGTTCTTATTGGGGTGGACTCTCTTGCAGTTTTTTATCGGAAATGGTAAGTTTAAATTTTCATTCCGATTTCTGTCGATGTTATCAGAAATTTGGGTTTCTTTGAATTATCAGTAGTAGTAGCTCAAGGACAGACACAATTTGAATTTGTTCTCATGACTTTTTGAAAAAAATTTCTCCCCGTCGTGGAATAGAAAAAAATGTATTCAACAAAAATTATCCTGGATAAGCATAGAAAATGCAAATGGAATTCACCAATAATGAGAAATTCACAAATAATGAGAAAATAATTAAAAACTTTTACTTCTGAAGGTTTTTTAATATTGATGTTTATCAATTTTCATGGTCATCCTGGACTACTACTCATTCAACTCATATTAGTACCTGAATGTTTCATAACAGAAACTTAACAACAGTGAAAAATACGTAAGACGCTATCAATATATATCAAATATTTTGAAAACGAAGTGAGATATGTAGTATAGTTATAAGAAATGAGTCTAAAATTTGTAGGATTTGAATATATGCTGGGTAATCGCACGTTAAAACCTAAGGCCTCGTTAATCCATTGCTCGCACAAGTTTAGACTTCTGAGTCTTGATGTTCGTCAGCTGGTTAACAAAACGAACAACAACAACAACAACAATATATGATAGAGTATAGTGTTCAATTCAAAATAATGAAGTGAAACCTTTTTCTGATGTAATCATAAGTAAGGTCATACTGTTTTTTCATTGTTAAGTTGAAGCGACACCGGTGAATTACCAATAAGAGTACCTCATAGAAACAAAAACACATTCGCAATCTTCTTTGAAAATGCGAATTGGAAAACTGGAGACTATTTAGATAACGAAAGAAAAAGATCGCACTATAAACAGTATTTTCACAAAGAAATCGATGAATATGCCAAAGAGAAGGTTTGTTGCCAACACAGTGGGTAAATTTCACGAAAATTATTACAGATGTTGCACTAGTTAGATTATCATCATAAAGGAGTGTTAACGGATAGCATTTGAGGCTACAAGACTGCAATATGATTGCAACTTTGGAATACATTCTAGAATAATAAATACTGCAGAAAAATTACCTGGCTCCGAAATGCAAGACATCATCGTGTAAGGAAGATGACAGCGAACAAATTGTGGAAAAAGAAGCTTGGAGTTAATAAGGATATTACACTAATAAGCCTAATGATAGGTGATCGTAGAACGGTACAAATCTGAATAGAACTGGTCGTTACTTGAATATACTTCATATTGAAACTAACTAATAGTAATATAAACTTACTATAAAATTTTCATTAATCAACCGCGATAAACAAGCTTTCTTCTGGATGAGTTATCAATTGATTTTTCATTATAAATTGAAGTTACAATTATAATGTCACCAAGCACCTACAGACAAACTAGACAATTAAGTTTACCTAAAAATATCCTATATAATCATTCATTTATTGGATCCCAGTAAAACACGTAAATAAATCAATAATTTTCACATAGTTATTATTCTAGGAGAGAAGTAGGACCTCCTGGTAAAAACAAATTCAGCAGAGGTGAGTTATTCAAATCAATAAAGGGATATTGGAAATTTCCGCTTTGGTAAGTTTCATAGAATGAAATGTTTCAAACTCTAACTTTGGAACAGAAGAGTTTGAATTCATGATTGAACTCATGTTCCTCTGTAAGGAAGTGAGCAATATACGTTGAGTACATTTTTCCTTCTGGAAACTGTTTCTATGTTCTTTTATGCGTGTTTTGAATATTATTTCAGTTTGACCTATAAAAATCATTGAATATGATTCAATTCATGAACTTTCAATCTAATACAAACTATTTTCTTTAATATTTTAGATATGCATGTTCGAGTTATTTTGAGTTCTATAAGCCATGTTCGCACCTTTATTTTGTGTGACATTCGAATTTTCATACTGAGTTGTCCCAAATCAGTTTACGTTCGGTAATTTTGATACGCGTCTCTTACAATCCGGTACTTTTCTATTACTAAATCTTTGTTATTTTGAAAAGAGTAAATATAATGTAATGGTTGATCACAATTTTTCCCAATACATTCAGACCAAGGAACATTGATCAGATTGTGGATCATAATGTTGAAAACTGCTACCTTGTATCAATATGGATAAGTGCAAGAATTATGAATGATGATATCTGTGTCTGCAGACTCACAAAAACTTGAAAACTCGGGTTTATTATTGATTTTTATCATTGCCGACTCCAGAAAATTCATAGAATCATCCTCTCACATCTCTATAGTGAATATTATGATATAATGAAGGCAATTGATGAATTCCAAAAACCTAGTCAGTTGTCCGTTTGTTCCTGTGGAAGACATGTACTAGAATGTCATCGACATATCTATACCAATACAAGAAACGATACCAACATATTTCGAACATTTTTTAAGACTCTTCACATTACTAAAAATATAAAGAAATGATAGTAAAATTGAATTACCGTTTATAATGAAAATAGCTGCGAATTCTCATTATTTTTTGATTGATAATAGGTATTTACTATCATTTTCATTCAACTCATACATCAATTTTCATTGTTGAGTGGAAACTTGCGAACCTATATCAAACTATCAATGGCAGTCACTTAATCAACTGTAGTGTTTCTGTAATACAAAATAAATAATAAGTGAGATCGAATTCAGCTTCGATAAAAACTAGTCTCATACCTGCTCTGCAAAATGTGAACTTGAATAATTTTTTCGTTCATTTTTCAGTTATGAAATGAATCCAAAGAATTTTTACCAAGAAATATCCCATGACTACCGGCAGTTTGAGAATTTATACAATTATATACCAAATTTAGTAAGTAGGTGTGTCTTAAAGCTATAGTAGAAACAAATGAATATAGTTTTATCGAAAGTGAAACAATTTTGAGTGTACAGGAAAAAAGCAAATATTTTTAAAGGCAATATAGTTCATAGTAGTTAGAAAATAATGAGTGAAGGTAATCACATTTGGGGATGAAAAATTCAAGAATAAATACTTGAAAATAATTGTATAAAATGTGTATGTGACTGTTATTTGTATGTTGTGCTGTTTATTTTAAAGTTTTCCGCATCAAATATGTACTTCAACCTACTTTTCAGCCTTCTGGTTTGTCCATTTCATCTAAGTTTCTTGAAAGCACTATTGTCTTTTTTGAGTTATGATTGGATATTGGATAATGTGAAACAAGACTTCCAAAATATATTCATGACAAAATAAACGTTTCAAATGATTTTCATTGAAAATGGGGGTGAATGAATGAATGAATAGATACATCTATTTTTCGGCCTTATTTTTGTAATAACTTTTGAACTGCTTGGTATATATCTTAACAACCTATAGTTTTTAAAAGTAATTTACCGAGGAAATTCGAATATGGAAATCAATATATATTACCAGAAAACACTAATTTGGCATCACTACTTAACGAATCGGATGCAACGTTATTGCATAGTATTTTCAGAGATATACCAAACTGCCTTTATTTTTGTAATCGAAGCAAAGTCAAAAATAATAACGGTATATCTTTCAAAATATGCTACGCTTACCGGTTACTGCAAATTCTGACTGTAAAGGATGGTCTTTTGTCAAAAGAAATCGAGAGGTGTTGAGAAAAGGCAAGAGAATTTTTGTTCTTGTCGCGAGAAACGGTAGTATTCTTGTGGAGACTATTAGAAAGAAATTTTCTCTTGACTAGTCGAGACAAGATGAGAGAAGGCATTTCTTGTTTTTTCTTGACAACAGGCAACAAAGACTATTTGTAACTTTCAAGACCCCAATACAGAAGTTGGAATCCTGTCATACGTCAAAATTGTTAATGGGACAAGCGAAATTTCCAGCTGGATTAACATCAAATAGTTATTCTGTAAACTGACATGACCAATTACGAATTTTATGTTCTCCTACTGTACATGATTCTGCTTTCTTTCGAGAAAGTTGTTTAATGATGATTCGAAAACTACAATGTAGCTCTTTGCAGAAACTACCAAGAGGGGTTCTGATATTTGGCTCTCAAACAAGTTAACAGACTGGTGACAAAAGTTCAAATTTATTTTTATCGCATTTTTCTGTAACTATTCACCTTTCACCATCTGAAAGAATCAGAATTAATAATAAAGAACTTTATATAGGTGTAGAAAGGACAAACTTCAAGTTATTGCGTTAATTCAATATATTCTTCCTAACAAAAATAGTCTTTTTTCCTGAAATATTATCATTACAACTTTTTGAATACCTCCCTTAAACAACATTTTTATTATAATATGTTTGCAATTATTTTTATCCACATTCCCACAATTGGAATTCCTGCAACAATAGCATGAATCGTACGATGGCACAGCGGAAATGTGAGAGGGCGGCACGTGTTCATGATGAGTTAGACCGGAAGTTAACTTTTGCGAGCCGGATCACAAACCGGATCATATTTTGAACGCGTGACTTTTCGAAACAGAGATGATATCTGTGAAATAAGAAGTGATAAAGGGATTATAATCGAGTGCAATTCGACATTCAAGAAAAAGTATATCAGTAGTAGGATGGAAAACTTATAATTTGAATATTTCTGACATCATCATCAATTGAAAATCGATTTTGGCAGTTGTATCGCCAATAGCATGTGCAAGAAATACTTCAGTGAAGATTTCTCCACTGACACATGTCGGATATAATCCAACGCCTTTCGTGGTATTAGCCAGGGGAGTAGTTGTTTTCTGATAGGTTTCCGTTTATTAACCTACAGTGTAGGGAGTTTGAGATTGGCCTTAACAAATTGTTCCTTCATATGATATCATTTTATTTGTTCAGAAGTATTGTTATTGTCTCTAGGTTATTCGCAGAGGTCAATTGTGAGTAGCAGATTACAGCCAATTTTCGGCCTCCCCCCACCACTATGACGTATTAATATCTTTTTTTGATTAGTAGAATCAAGGTGATATGACCTTGAAGTGTCTGGTGCATTCAGAATTTTTTCATATGAGATTTTGTGTGTGTGTGTGTGTGTGTAATATAATGACGTGATAGGCGATGTAATCTTGGAGTATTTGGTGCATGAATCATTCAGAATTTTTTTCAATATATGAGATTTTGTGTGTGTGACATAATGACGTAATTACATTTTTTTGGTGTGTGTGTGCGTGTGTGAGAATGCACGGTACAGGGTTAATCATGTGCGTGTCTGTGTACAAACATACGTCTGCATACTTCAAAGATTCTCCAAGTAATGAATGTTCTCCTCGGCGTGTGGCTGAGTAATGCGTGCAGGCGGTGAGGACTGTGTTAGCGTCTGTCCTCTACGAGAGCGTAACAACCACTTTCTGTTCGTATCGGAATCTGTTAACGCATCCAGCTGAGAGGTTGAGTTGGCGCATGTAGCTGAGAGGTGGGGGTGGCTATGACTTTTTGACGGATACGATCAGACTGTATTCAAGAAGCGGACGAGTGTTGGTTATGTTAGTTCACATCAAGTGAGTTAGTGGGAACGTATCATAGAAAATGTATTAATGTGACTGTGGTAAATAT
>WOGR01005454.1:582-13808 GCA_015342045.1 Leptinotarsa lineolata | reverse complement strand
CTTTATTCTGACTTTCAAATTATAACATCATATGTCGCCCACTTCGTGGTTTTTCCAAATATTGTTATCATTATCTGGAGTTGCTATTGCACGAGATTAATATGACAAGGACAAATACAATTCTTGAAAATGGCAGAACAAGGAGTTGTAACATAATTTTGTTGTTGCTGAATCCCCAGAATGGAAGACGAACCTAAAAAGATTCGATTTTTTGTGATAGCTAACAGCATCACATATCCCAGAATTGATTGAGCTATTTCCATGTTCATTATTCACCACAATTCACAAGACAGACTATGCCTGTCTGAATCTTTTGGCGAGTTTGAACCTGACATTCGCTATAAAAATTGAAAAACTGTTTCGAAAGAATTCGTCCCCACCATTCAGATAAATACGAAAAGAACTTATGTGAAATTGATTTAAATTTTACATTTTCCTAAAAAAGGACTCTTTGCATTTCTAAAGCTCCACATCTTTCGAATGAGTGGATCGTTTTTTGAAAACAAAGCAGCCAGGGATTGGAAAGTCTTTCTTAACGAAAAATCATTCGACTACCATTCTCATTTGAAAGCGTGAGTCTGACACCTCCTATTATATATGGTTTTTAGGCTTTTGAGTTTTTTTTTGGTTTTTTACTCAAGAATTCTGGCAAACAGTACGTTTTTGATGGCCCACTCGGTATGAGTGGTTGTCACTGTCTCAACAGAGCAAGACCGAACACCAAAAAGGTCAAATATGACTACAAGAGCACGGACTGGGCTGAGTTCAGGGCGTTCATGAATGAACACACTATCATCAAAAACAACACTATTGATACATATCTCATTACAATATCGATATTGATGAGATATGTGATCAATCCGTTCAGAATATCTGACGTGCCAAAAATGTCTCTATGAGAAAGGTCGTAGTAAAAGGCCACCCAGACATCCTTCCTCTTGATGTTTTTGAGCTCATTAAGCAAAAAACATTGGATACGCAACGATTGGTAGAAAACGCGTAGCAAGTATCAAATGTTGAGAGTTGCTGCCGATATTGACGAACGCATTAAAGAGTTCACCACCATGAAGTGGAGGGGAAAATTTGAAAGCCTCAACGTGCACGACCACTCTTTGTGGAGGATGGCCATGGGATTGGGTAACCAGTTTGAGGCCATCCCGACCATAGAGAACGGTGATGTGCACGCGGTGATGGACCACCAGAAGGCCCAGTTGTTAGGGGAATACTTTTCCAGTGTCCACTGTGTTAACCCCGACGTCTATGATAAACACAGCTGCCAACATCATCAAAAGCAGACCGACTCCAATATTACCGGAGCCAACATTATTGAAGTGGATCACAGACGTTGAGGAGGTGTTCCCAACCATAAAGCGCTTGGGGAAAAACAAAACTCCAGATGCTGATGTAATGGAGGTGGTTTTACTGCGAAATCTTCCGCGAAAGGGTATTGTACAACTAGTACATATAGTTAACGCTATAATCAAATACCAGTATTATACAAATTATCTGAAGTATGCGGAAGTAGTGCCCATGCATAAGTCTGGAAAATGTAAAACTCGTATGGATAGCTATTGCCCGATCTCGCTCCTCAGTGCGGTGGCGAAGGTCATTGATAATATTCTCTTGAGTAGAGTTCTTTGCCTGGAAAACTGGATGAAGCTCATACCCGAGGAGTAATTTGGGTTCCGACGAGGTCGGAATACGACTTCACAACTAATCCGAGTGAAGAAATCCTTCAGAGGAAGAACAAGGTCCTGCTGGATACCCAAAAAGCTTCTGACAAAGTTTGGATGCAATGGTTTATCGCCAAGATGTAGTCGGCAGGTATGCCATTATTTGTAATTAGGATTATCGAATCATAACGGTATGTTTCCTATAATACATAATTGATTCAAAATAAGCGAAATAATTGTCAGATGTTGCATTTCTTACTACACATGATTATTAAAAAAATATATATAAATATACTGATCATCGCATATTGGCAATATAGATTGAACATAAATAGGTAGGTAGGTATTTATATATTCATCCAAAACTAACAACTTAAGAAAAATCATACATTTGTAGTAGCCGGTCCATTTACTAAGTGATTAATCTAGAGTAGGCGGAGCCTCATTTTCAATTTCTTTTTGAAGTTATACAGAGAGCAATCATAGAATTCATTAGTTAGCGATTTATACTCTGACGTGAGAGAAATTTCGTGTAAGTAGAGCAGTATAGTATTTAAATACTGAGTACTAGTAAATTGCATTTTCTGGTATTAACTTCATACATGCTATGCATTGTTATAAGCTATTTGAGTAGATATGCGAGATGACCAGTAATCAAAACTTTGAATGAAACTGTGGAGATGAAGTTTACGCATTTTTTCGAGGTAGAGCCAAGCGGACTCTGCAAACTTTCCACTGATGTAATAACATTTTCGAATTCCATATATGCAAATAAGAATTCTGAATTCGTTGCAAACGAGTAGAATCAGTCTGAAGAAAGGCAGGACTATATACAGTATCACAATATGATATTCTCATTTGTGCCATGTTTATAAGTAAGTATAATATTTTTCTCCTGGAGGGACCAGTTCACGTCACTGGTCCCTTCACGTGGTTGCATGAAAGAGCGCTATTCTATCGTTTTCATAACATAAAAAAGCGAACGATGCAATTTGTTACTCAATATTATATTACATGTATGATGGAATTGGCCGATACTTGTTAAAAATCCATACGTAACGTATTCAAAATACACCCGAAGAAGCCATTGTATGGCGAAACACGTGTTGCGTTTTTGTAAAACCATTTAGTGAAAATCTCACAATGGAGTGTTTTTTGAATACGATCAATATTACTTTACTTTGTACTTTGTTATTGTTGTTTGTGAAGCAATAAAATCATTTGTTATTATTATCAAGTTTAGTAGGTAGGATATTTCCATCAGAGTATAGGAATCGCATTACAAGTTTGAAAAAGGTGACTAATATGGTTGGTAAACCTATTTTTGGAATCGATCCTTAATCCCAAATTTTGAGAGACCTCAAAGATTTCGAAGGCAGTTTCAGCTAAGTTCATGTTGGAATTCAGGAATTTTTGCTCACGGTTTGACTTGGAAACAAAAATAATCGTGAATGATTTTGATGTATTGAGTTTGAGGTTATGTGCTGCAGAGATGTTGAATAAGGATTGGAGATTCATTTCGATGTTACTGACTGCCTGAAAAATATTTTCAACAGATAACGCTGTATATATTTGCGTGTCGTAACCACAGTGATGGATTGTACAATTTTTTACACTTTGGTAAAAATCTGTTGTATACAGTGATAACAATAGGAGTCTGAGAATGAAACTTTGTGGAACTCTATAAGCTACTGGCCTAGCATCAGATATGGGAGTTCCAATTATAACTAATTGGGTACGTGATGTAAGTTAGTATTCCTGAGGTTGCTCATCTCTAAAGGACCGAGATGTCCTTCAGATGCTCTGTACTCAGACTCCCAATTATTTGACATTCGTCAGGTGTTCTATTATAATAGGAACATAAAGTACCAACGTATAAAAAGACAATTCTCCCTACCTAGTCACACCTACAGAAACACCATTGTATTATACCATTATGACACAAATCATTGGGAAAACGTTCATTCACATATATTGCTCCTAAACTGTATAAAACATTTCCTCTGGATCCATTTCTAGTCAACTACTGTTCAAAAAAAATTGAAATTATTCATTTTCAATGAGATACGATGCAAAATCTGCAGTTTTGTTGAGAATTGGAAAAAAAAATTTCCCTATCTTAATAGTTCCTAGAGACAATAATAAATAATTATAATCAACGAGCCCCAATTTTATTTTAGTTCATTTTATTTTATATTTTCATCATATTACCTCAAGGATATTATGAATGTGTGTGTATATTATATTATGAATGTGTATATGTATAGTATTTTATATTAATCTTATGTTCTTTCGAAACAAGTTCCATGCACTTATCGAACTATGTATTTGCTCATTATGAAGTTTTTATATTAATACTGAAGATTATTTTCCATATAGGATATTGATTAATTTGAAAATTTCTTCAGTAGGGTAACTCTATTTTTCAATCATATCAACTTCCTATGTCTGGTATCCAAAATATGGTAGGTTGGACAGTTGCTTAAACAAGCATGAAAATAATTATTTACAATTTTGTTCAAGTGAAGTCATCTCTGTTCAAACATACAATTTATTTACCTATTGAATTTTTATCCTTTGATTCTTCCGAATTCTGTAGAAAACTGTACAAATAAACATTTTCCGAAACGTTAGTATTACTTTGGATTCATTAGTTCAGTTAATTACTCTTCTGGGGTAATAAAATGAGAATATAAATGAAAAAAAATCTTTCCCTATCTTAAGAGTTCAAAATTTCTAGAGACAATAATTACAATCAACCAGCCCCCATTTCATTTCATTTTATATTTCGATCATATTATCACTAATATATCATAAATGTGTGTGTATATTATATCATAGATGTGTATACATATGTATAATATTTTATATTAACCTGATGTTCTCTCGAAACAAGTGCTATGCACTTATCAGATTATGTATTTGCTCAAATATGGACAAAAATTATTTTATATCTGTATTTGAATATTGAACAAATAAAGCAGATTATTGATTGATTGAATTAGTTTGGAAGCATCCTCAGCAAATCCATAGTGTAATAGCGTTCTGTATAGTATACTATAGTCAACTGTTATGGAATATTATTCTGAATTTATCATGTTTTCAAATCAATTCGCTGATTATTTAGTGTTATATCAATTTTTGTGCATTAATGTCCGATGATTTATTTGCCCTGTTCAATAAAATACCGACAATATTATATACATAAAGTAACGGTACATGTTTTAATTAATGCCTTCGGTTGTGACATTGATGACCAACGACCATCGAAGCGAGTAATAAAAACAAATTAAAGCTTGCTATAAATAATGAATATGGAATTCAAATTTCCATCTGACACCTACAAATCATTTTCAGATGCCAGTTATTTGCATTTATATTGAATATATTTTTAATGTGAACCTACTATTTTTCCGACTCTGATTAAATGTACTCAACTTTCAAATCCTCGTTGTGTTGGAAAAATGATATACAGTGTGCGGCATTGAAGATGGAACATAACCCCAACTTTCATACTTCTTCACATTACCTTTAGAATTTGAATAGCGAAAGGACTGAGTGTGACAAATCATTGAAAGATTCAGACGAAATTCATCAATTCGACTTTACTTTTCATTTTGGTGCTCTCTTGCGCAGAAAACAATTGTTTCGAATTTCAAATCACGATATTTCTTTCAAAAGATAACGTGATCAAATCATAAAGAGATAACAAAAATTGAAAAAAACTAACATTTTGTGAAAGCAAAAAATGGAAAACAGTACATAATTTCAAACTAAAGAAATTCACAGTATATTTTAGAAACGTTCTTCATTACCTGGAATTCATTAGTCCTTATTAATTAATCTCATAATATTGTCTTGGAAAATTTCTGGAGTTACTTGATCATATTAATTTCACCACAAAGGCATCAAAATGACAAGTAACGTAGTGAAGACTTATGAATACTCGTGATTTTGTATCACACTTAGTATGTTTCCACTTGATATTCAAAAATGGTGATGCTCAATACAGGTCGAGGAAAGAGGTAAGCAAATGGGGTCATGATGAAAAAATGTTTCTCTTGAATCAAAAATCAAAATCAAAATTGGATCAAAAATGAAACTGTTATTTCCATAATTTTCTCAACAAGTGTGTTTGAACAGTGCTTGTTTGTATGTATTATGATTTAGTTAGATTGAACGATGTGAAACAACTTATTTTCACAAATCAATCAAAATATAAATCTGCTAATCAAACAGAAAATGATGCCACGTTGGTGGGATCATCTAATAGTATCGAATGACAATGCCATTACTCTAAATTTTTTTGGTGGTCTGTTTTTTTTCTTGAGAGATAGATTGTGCTCCTGTGCTTTTTCCGGATTTCAGAGAATACATCCAGTCTGAATGAAAGGTTGGACAGTTAGTTGAATACCAGAGTTAGCTCTGGAGTCGATGAGGTGAGTCTAAGAGATATGAATACATATGCAAAGCATACTTCTACAAAATTTCAGAGAAATTGATTTTCTGGAAAAAATTAGACTTTCAAAAGTAGCGCAAAAATCTTATCGAAAAAATTGTGTCAGGTTCGTTGAAACTCTTAAGGCACATTAGAAATTGAGGAAAGTTGGAAACTCAACATACAGAAAATCATGATGGAAGTGATTCACTTGCTGAATAATTCGCATTCTACTTCACAGTTAATTTTCAGGAAAAATATCACACACTATTTCCTCTGAAAAAACCACAATGCCAGATGTTACAGCGTATTATCAGATCAATAATGGAACAGCTCAATATCACGACAGATTATTGTTCTGATGGTTCCTCACAAAAAGACTTCATGTTGGAAGACTGTTCGCATTAAAACAAAATCTACTGTTGATTGGTTGTTTTACTGATACTGCTATTCAAAGTTACGAAGAAAGCTTGAGGAAGCTCTTGTATAGCAAAACACGTGTCGCGGTTTTTGTAAAACTCTCTATAGTGGAAATCATACAATGAACTGTATTATTACGAAGAAAGCTGTGAATCAATACAGTTTAGAGAATTTGGAATGCTTCAACATCTTAATCATGGAATCCGGAAAGTGAAGGTCAATGGAAAATCCACCCAGGCACAGTTGGCAGAGGGTTTTACTAACTATTGAACTTTGATGTTATGTTCGCCAGGGATATATCATGTCTCCAATTATTTTTCTATATTTCATCAACGACCTATTGGAAATTTAATATATTTCTTCACATGTTTCTCAATATATTTCCTTGTCTCTTCATTATTTTTGAAAGTCCGAACATCAGCTGACTTCTTTGCCGATAACAGGTAGTTTGTGTAGGTGAAGGTCGTTCAAGGTCGAACTCAAAACACTTCTTCAAAGTCACCTCGTCGACATCGTGTGACTGTGAATCTGCATCTTTTTCATAGTGTACTACTATTCTATTAGTCAAGACAATGGTTTCTTCATGAGAAATCATTGTCTTTTCATCTTCTTCGGTGGGAGGTTGAAAAGAACTAGAAGTCATTTTACTCGTTGACTTTGCCAAAGAATGAAATAATTATTTCGATTATTGAATAAACTCAGTGTTTGCATACTCACCATGTTGTTTTCACCCTGTATGTAAGTATTCAACAATTAATGACAAAAACCTTGATACTTTGAAGAACTTTCATGCAGATTTTGAACAAGCCGACTAAGATGTTCTCTTGTGCAGAAGAAATTATCTCAGCTGATTGGGTGGGACCAAAGAATCAGATTCTTATTTTGTCTCAAGGGAAATTGAAAAATAACAAAAGAAGATCATGTGATCATAATATGTTCAGTAACTATTATTGTTTTCGAATATTCTAGACAAAACTTTATAGATAGAATGCCAGTTCATTCAGACAGGTACCTATAATATCCGACAGATCCATTATTCGTAAACTTGCCATGATGTCAGACATTCAGAATGAAGTTAGACTTTTTTAGGATACCTGAAATGAAATTATCCAAACTCCTAGGAATGGGAACTTATCTCCAAAATGAATCCAATTCACTTTTTATTTCCAAGTGTATAGATATTTGAGATAATGAATTTGGAATTTATAGTCTTTCATTAATAATTCCCAGATCGAATTTTTATTTCATTCATTCATTGTATTTCACACTCTATTGGAAACAGTTCTGAATGTATAGTAGGCTGATTAACTATCGACTGTAGTATAGTTCCAGATCCTAATCAGGATAATAGTCAACTTTCAACATTCGAACTTTATATTTTGCAGTGACTCCACATTTCATGGTATGTATAAAAAGACGCTTCTTTCATCAGTTGGTCTTCGTTTTTACCTTATTGATGTTTTGGATTGATCAGTAAAAATCATCATGCGCTGAATGAAAGAAGTAGAATATTGAACAGAGAGTAGGGTTCAATTTGAGACCAATTTGAATTGAGAGGGGTATATTTTTAGGCTTTTAACTTCTTCATATTGATACAAAAATGTGGGAATCTTCTAAAGAAAGGAAGAAAGCAATCAATTCCGAAAAAGTAACTCTACTCAAAGATGTGTGAATCATGAAAAGAAGTGAATAATTTACAAATTCATCATTGGTCGATAGTTTGAGAGCAATAAATTAATTTGCATTCATCCTGGGACTATATGTTCCCTTTTTTGAGAATATTAGAAATAATGAGACAAGTTATCACTGATTCATATTTTTTCAAGGCAAAACACAAGCACTGCAGGAAAATCCTCAAGGCGCTCTAAGAGCGGTGCCTGTGCGGAAGTAGCGATTCACATTGGATTTGAATCGCTGGAGATTGAAACCATTTGTTTAAACGTTCTCAGGAACGTTATTCTACGTGAACGCAGTTCTCCAAATGGAAGAGTTCTGGAATAGTGAATTTCGAGGTTTACTTATGTGAACCTCAAAACGATGAGCACCTACAGTCCGTTGCGTATTTCCGATATGTACCGCTCTTGGTGGAATCAAAAGTGCCAAGTCACTTGAACACTTCCCGTGAAAATATATAAAGAAGAGAGACAAATCTCCATTCTTTCTTCGGTGTTCCAGACTATCAAGGTTGCAAGTGATATTCGCGTCTCTAATCAGGCGAATGGCTCTTTTCTAGATATAATCCAGCAGCTTCAGAGTACGCTTAGGGGCGGAGCTCCATGCATGAGAACAATACTCCAAGGAAGGTTTGATCTGAGCTTTATAAAGCATCGAAAGTTGCTGAGGTGTATACAGTTTTCTGGTTCAAACAGTGCTCCAAGTTCTTGAGAAGCATGACATATTGGTGCCCATTTTGACCCCCAACAAACTCATCGAGGTAGAAAGCGGAATAATCTGTCCTGACATTATTATTATATCCGGTTTGGAGACATTTATCTTCTTGAAGAAAGCTGATGCCTGAATTTTCGTGGCACTGAATTGAACCTGGTTACTTTCATTCCAATTTCAAATGCCCTCTAAATCCTCATTGAGATATGCAACCCCCTACTGCCGGTGAAGATATGCATCCGCAGCCGATCCGAATCCAAATGGAATGACGAGACAAGTGTGCTGTTTCCAGCGAAGCAATATATTGCGTTCTCGGTTTTTTCCAATGAGTCGTCGATATACAATAAAAATAGGGTTGGGGACAATATGCATCCCTGGGGAATACCAACGTTGGTAGTGAAAGTATTCAAAATAGGAGGTCTCCTGTTGATCTTTGTTTCCGAAAGTCATGATGATCGCTCAAGATGTTGAAGCCTTCCAAATATTTAAGGATATGGTGATTTACGGCTTTCTCCATGATCACTCAAAGCGACTGGTCTATAGTTATTTGGAAGATTTTTTCCGCCCTTTTTGGGAATGGGCTGAACGCGAGCAATCTTCCAACAAAAAAAATCCTTCCTTGTAAGACAGGTTGAAAAGTCTGCAAAATACTGGTGCGAGTTCATTTGCGCACTTTTCAAGTACGATAACGGACACTTTATCAGGACCAGATGCCTTATTGATGTTGAGTTGTTTCAAAATTCGCCTGATTAGACGTTGTCGAAAAGTAATTTCCGACATTGTGGATACCAGTGTGGAAATAGTGGGTGCTGCCTTTCCCAGAAAATCGACTGTGGAGTGGGACGCAAATTGTTCAGCTAGTATATTTGCCTTTTCTATGACTGTTGTTGCAATTGAACCATCTGCTTGTGTTATTGTGTGTTCAGTTCAATTAATGATTTTCATCAATTCATATGAGAACAATTTTTCGAAAAACTAGTTACAATACCATACCCATTAACTTAACTGGGTAGAAAGGAAAACTCCATTTCTGAAGCGTCTATTTGCTCATTGTTGTAGTGCTATTATTCAATATTCTGTAGACTGAAACTCGACAGAAAAAGTAATCACGAACCATCGTTCACAATATCCATCAATTTGAACAAGCTGTAATTAGTTTGAAAACTAAATTAACCGCAGTATAAACGAGGGCTTCAGTAGAAGCATGAGAAAACGATGTAACTTGTAATTAAACCGGAAATAGGACAGAAGTGAATCTCAAATATATTTGTACATCATTTATAATACTGATACAGTATCAAACAATCACGACTAGGGACTTGTTTGACGTTGAACTGGTAACAGAATATATAGACAAGTACCTCTCTGTCTGTAGACAACACAAAACAAAAATACGACCTCAATTTTCAAAGTGCTTTCTACTACGTAAAACAAAACCAACATAATTCAATCACGTGTGTCGTATTGGTTTGTGAGACGAATGAATTTATTTTATCGCGCGATTTTGAAATTGATAGGTTGAGTACTGCAATGGAACGATAGTTCGTGATTTTATTTTCATTTTCTTTTAATAAATTGGAGTAATTCTGGAGTGTTTGAAATATCTTGTAAATACTCCAGCCTTCGTCGGATTTTAATTTTTTGGAATGCTCTTTCTATTTCATCAAACATTATTTTTAGGTTGTGTGGGCCTATTAGGCCCACTTTCTCTCCAATCACCACTGATAAAATTGACAAAGTCACAAAATATGATCTTCCCTCGTCCATGGGCTGGATGGGATCAGTGTTGACCGGGTGAGAAAGTTTCTAAAATCTTTTATCAATAATCTCGTCACGAAGTAATGTCTGGCAGGGTTATTTTTCAGTAGTCGAAGCAAAATGTATACCGGGTGATTCTATAAGGTGGCTCACCCCTATAACTTTTTTATTATTGGAGATAGAAAAACGAAATTTGGGAGTTGTGTATTATAGTTCAATTTTCATTTTTTGACATATTTACTTGCTTTGCCGTACTTCCGGACTGACCGGAAATGACCTCAACTTTCGATTTTCGAATGGGACATCCTATATATTTTTACTTATTTTGATCAAGAATGACATTCTGAATCCAACAACACTCCATTTGTCAATTATTCACAAATGAAATGATTTTTATCCCAATTTATATTTTTTGATCTAGAATGCCATGGATCGTGTAAATAGTTTCATTCTTGATCAAGTAACATGGGATAACTACGACTGTGAGGCTTGTGACTTCACAGTCGTTTTTAGAATTATTTTACATTTGCAAATATGAATTTTTCCAGTTGACTTGATTTTTCAAATGGAAAGGGGGTGACTTGTTTTTCTTACGAATTATTCGATGCCACACACTTTCACTTTATTTTCTATATTTTTTCTGAATAATTGCTAGAACGTCACAAATTAGTTCATTAAGGTTATAAATTTTCAAAATGGCCTCCTCCTTGATCACGGCAAAGTTCAACTTTTCAATTGTTGCTCGCATCACATTGATTACTGTTCCTGGGTGATGTTCTGGAGTAGCTTCACGAGTAGTTGATGTTGTATTGTAAACCTGATTTTTAATTGTTCCCCAGAGAAAAAATTCTAGCGGAGAAAGATCTAGTGATCTAGAATATAAAAAAGAAATAATAAATTTATGTAAAAATATGACAACTCAAGAATGTACCTCGCAAACTACTGATTAGGTCCATAAGTGCCAATCCACTTTTCTAGGAAGGTGTCATTCAGATGTTCCCTTACAACTTGAGAATTGCGAGGTGGCGCTCCATCTTGTTAAAAATAGATATCAATTCGGTTATCCAGTGGCATATCTTCATATCTTCAATGAAATCATTAATTTGATTTCTAAGGAACTGTAGATATCATTCCGCAGTTAGTTGTCCGTCGAAAATTATTGGCCCCAAAAGTTTTCCTCTGATAATACCCATCCAGCAATTGAAACCAAATCGCTCTTGAAAATTTCCTTCTTGCATCAGATATAAATTTGTTTGAGACCAGTACCTTTTATTATTCCAATTGAACATACCCAAGTTGGTGAATCGGATTTCATCTGAATAAATAATTTTAAATGGAAAACGTACATCTTCTCTGTATGTAGTCGAAACCCAGTTGCAGTAAGTCAATCTTTGGTTGTGATCGTTATCGTGAAGATGTTGGTGTAGTTGGTACTTGAATGATCAATAATTATATTTTCGAAGAATTCCCCAAACGGAAGAATAACATATAGGCCAACACGTCTACTTCTTTTTCTTCACTGACGAAGTTATTGGCATTTTCTTCTGGTTCATTTCACATTATATTTCCAGGTTTGGAAAATAATGCCGAGTGAGATGGCAATGATTAGGGAACTTCTGAGCATAAATATATGCTGCATCAGTAGCAATTTTCTCGTTTCTAGTATAATTTTCCATATCTAATTATAAACTACACAACAAATAAATTTTTAAAAGTGACAGCCTATCTGTTTAGGTAGTCCTAGCAACAGCTGCAATAGTTTGTTACGAGTAACTAGAATAACAAGACTTATAGCATAAGTATACAGAATACGTATTATTTGTTATTAGATATGATCGTTTCCTGCAATTATTTAGAAGAATAGAGAAAATAAAGTGGAAGTGAATGGTATCAAATTATTCTTAAAAAAATGATCTTTCACAATAAGCTGACAAGCCACCCCCTTTCCATTTGGAAAAATCAAGTTGATTGGAAAAATTCATATTTGCTACTGTGAAATAATTCTTTAAACGACTGTTAAGTCATAAGTCTCACAGCCGTAGTTTTCCCATGTTACTTGATCAAAAATGAAGCGATTCACACGATCCATGGCATTGTAGATCAAAAAATAAAAATTGGGATAAGAATGATTTTATTTGTGAAATATCAACAAGTGGAGTATTATTGGATTCTGAATGTCATTCTCAATCGAAATAAGTAAAAATATATAGGATGTCCCATTCAAAAATCGAAAGTTGGGGTCATTTCCGGTCAGTCTGGAAGTACGGCAAAGCAAGTAAATATGTCGAAAAATGTAAATTGAACTTGTAATCCCCCAAAATTTGAAAAGGCAAATTGAATATTCCAATATTTTGGAGTGCCAACACTGGTTACTGATAAACTGCTCAGTTTGATACGGGAGGGTGTGAGTAAGTTCAACCCAGGCTTGATTAATAGCTATTACTGATTACTTCACTATTAATCAAATAAACCATGAGTTTACTTGACTAATTCTAGTTGTTGGGCGCCAGTTTGCAAAAGGCATAATCAAAGAGAAAGATATAACTTGTACC
>WOGR01005453.1:0-13494 GCA_015342045.1 Leptinotarsa lineolata | reverse complement strand
GAAGAAATACAGAACAGTTGACATGACAGTTCAGAAAACAATTACATTGTTGAATTCAGTATTGCCAAACTTCCATCCTATACAGGAATACCAATTCGATTATGATTATTTTATGTACTACACTCTAATAAAGATGAATATTTGAAATTATGAAATTTTTTTTCAATTTGTAGTAACAAATAGTAAATTTCACTTAGGTGATTTAGATCAGTTTTTTTATTTAAGCAATGACTTGATTTTAATTTTTAATTCTTTCCAATTGTTCAATTTCCAATTAGCTTATATTTTATTTTTTTGTAATTTCATTTCTGGGTTTTTTCGCTTAATATAAATGTTATTTTCAGCTATTCATTTTGATTTTATTGGTTCTTCCAGGAATTGCAAATCATATTAGACAATGAAGTCCGAAATAATGTAATTCGCTGGACCAAAATTTGGTCCAGTGAAAATCCTCAGGTCACAAAAAAAGCTGAATTCCAATAAAATATTTAGTTTTCATGACTTCTGCATGTTGATGGACAACAAATTGAAGACAACAAATTGTCACTCGAATAATATCAGAAATCTTGGTACCAACTAGAAACTAGACGGACCTCCTGCACATTGTACAGAGTGGGCCAAATTGAACACTTTCGAAAAGAAACTCCTGTTTTCAAACTAGATAGATGAAAACTGATGATCGTGTCTGAGAGTTGAATTTTATGACAAGAATAATGGTGAGTTTTTCGAAAATGTGCATTATCAAAAAGTTGATGTTACTTTTCAAAATAGAATTCAATCGTATGAAAAAAAAATTATAAGACACCCTGTATATTCCTGCATATTTCGATAGAGTCTAAAATAACATTTCCAGAAATGTAGCACAATTGATGTTTTGTTAGAGTAATCTTTGAAATACACAGCTTTTAGGTTTTTTCATGTTGACTTTAAAACGCACACTTTGATCAAGTAGGCTTTTTGGACGATGCGGCGATAAAACAGAACGCAAATCTCCACTGGTAGCTGTCATATTTTGATTCAAGCAGTAAAGACGATTCTCAATTAGAGGTTTTTGTTCAATTCTCAAACACATTCTCAATGAAGTATGATAATTATGAAAAAGGGGATATGATAGTTTGTATCTACTTCTTTTATATAAAAAATGTATGTCAATGAATAAAGCCCATTTATTATTATTATTATTATACAAATCGAGGAAAATACAAAAGCAGCAAGCAATTTGTATCACGAGAGGTATCCAGAGAGAAGACAACCTTTTAGAGACACAAACTAAATGATGGTGGTCAATTTGAAATGAAGAGGCTAAAATTGTATGAACTAAATAGGGATAAGGAGTTGAAAAAAAAAGTCGTTTTAGGAGCTTTTGAAAATAATCCCAAAATGTCAACGCAAAATTCGAAATTATCAACAGGTCTACCAAGAACTAACGCCAGAAGGATTTTGAAAAAACACAAATTCAAGCCATACAGGACCAGAAGAGTTTATCAACTCAGACCAGGAGATTTTGAACGTCGCATAGCTTTTTGGCAGTGGTTCCTGGAAAGTTGTAACCACGTGAGTGATTTTTCGCTAAATTGTATTTGGACAGACGAAGCTTATGTGAGCAATGCTGATATTTCCAACCGCTACAATTCTAATACTTTGGCACAAAAAAATCCTCATTCTATTTTGGAGCAGAGAAGTCAAGGAAGTGGGCAGGTGTTTTCAGGGGTAAAATTATCGACCCGTTCATTTATAATGGCACTTTCACATTTCAGGGGTTTTTGGCAACAGGTAAAAATCGTTTCAGAAATGTTTTCATAGAAATGAAAAATTTTTGACCGGAAAAAATTTACAGCAACTTCTCGAAAATGTACATTTTCGGAAATTATACTGTAACTCAGAAACGATGATAGATATCGATATGCGGTTTTCATCATTGAGTTTGTCATAAAATTCAACCCTCACACACAGCCATAACTTTTCATCTTTCTAGTTCAGAAACAGTATCCAATTTGCCCCACTCTGTACAAGAGAAGTGAGCGCAGAACTGGACATACTTTTTGACGATAGGTGGATAAGGCGCTCGGAACCATGGAATTGGCTAGCGAGATCATCCGATCTCAATCCAATAGATTTTCATCTGTGGAAAATGTTTAAATCAAAAGTTCACAAAACACCCATGCGTTCGAGAAGTGAATTGTTAGAAAGAATTTTCCAAACATTTGAAGATTTGGATCCCAATTAAATCAGATCTGCCACGACTAAAGCAGTCAACATTCGCATTTTGAAGTACTCGGAAGTGAACGACCAGCGATTCGAACATACTTTGAAATATCCTACATGATTGTTTTACTTTTTTATAACTATTCACCACATGATTGTTTTAATTTTTCATAACTATTCATATCATTATTTCCACTTTCGAATTTTTTCGTATTTTTTTCTTCAATTTACCCAAGCATTTTGAAATTGTGCTAAACTCGCATAAATTTCGTGAGGTTCTTAACGGAAGATTCGAATACCTTTCGTTGAACTCTACATGTTCTGCTGATAATTTTATCACACTGTCCAAAAATAATAAACAAATTCATTAGAACTTTGTTTGAATAGTTATGTTTTATCGTTTTTGAATTATTTGAAACTTCAGAAGTGACGAAAATGGCAATATTATTAGGGGAATGTCACAACGTTACTTCCAAATAGTAATCATGGCCTGTTTACAAAATACCGATTGGTTATACCATTCTGAAAGGACATTTTCACAAATAAATGCTCATAAGTCCGAGACTTGGATAGTTAGGTACACGCATTATACATAAAAAAAATTTCAACAGCTTTCTGAATTTGTAATTATACACAGAGTGTTTTATTTGAAATAGTCAACTTCAAGTCACTTCTTCGAACAAACGAAAAACTGTATTTTTCCCACCCTTTATCAAAATAACAAAGAATACGCTAAAGTGTGGAAAACCTTCAAGTATTACCTAACTCCAAATCAAATTTCGGTACCATAGTATTCCTCAACTCAGAGATATCAGCATTTATAGAGGTGATGATTTCCGATAAAAAAATTGTAAATTTATTCATATTTCGAAAACGGATAGATATTGAAAAATATCAAGAAAAGTTGTCGTGTAACTGTTGTTGATTCCAAAAATGGTATTATATACAGGATGCTCAGTTCGAAAAATCAAAGTTGCTACTACTTTCCAATGGAAGTGGCCACACCGCATTGTCGAAAATATTTAAGTTAGATAGAGAATGTCCGAATATGCTCTTCATTGAATTTCAAAAGTAATCCGTTATCTGGTTCATCAAAACGTCTTAAGTGACATCCACCTTGAATTAGCCTGTATACTGCTTGACACGACAATGATCTGACAACACTGGCCGTTTTATTATACTTTGACGACGTAGGTGAAGAATTTGTAATCATTGTCACTAAATTAGTAGAATCATAATAATAAAATTGAAGGCAACACAAATCATGGCAAACTTTTTGTTTCCATCAAAATGGAAAATTACTAGCGTTGAAGTACTATATACGACTCCGGTTATCTGATAATATATTTTCACCAAGCTAAATTCAGTGCAACAAATGAATATGTATTACAGGTACTTATCATAGGTAATCTATGCTATCTTGTATATTATCTTATCTTGTTGAATTACTAGATAACTTGATGCATGTTCGATTCATGAATTATTATTCATATCAATACATTTCAGAACAAATATGAAATATCACAACATGAATTGTTTCATTGGACATCTGGAACACTATCACTGTAAGCAAGGCCATTTGGCCTGAATGAACTGAAAAAAAACCTGAAAACTCCATGAGCACTTTGAAGTAATAGTGACAATATTTCATCCCATTACCAAATGTTGATCCTCAGCATTAGTCATGTTAACGAGAAAAACAAGTTTGACTTCAAAATCCATAAGAGGGCCAGGCTGGACGTTATTCCCACTCATCTCCAAAAGAATTGATGAAAGAAAAATGTATATGAAGTAAATCAATAGAAACTATAAGTACCAAAGAACAAATGTCTGATATTACTTGAAGAGTAATAAATTAGTTGATTATTGAAAATTTAGATTTTTTTCCAACTGAATATTCAAACCTGATCATTGGTACGGATTTGAAACTTTGGTTGTTAATAACATGAAATAAAAGTGGACTCAAATAGGAAAATGTATACGATATTTCACAATCAAAATGGATTTCCAATGTGCTAATAACTATTGAATTTGAATTTTTTGTTATCTGAGTTTTTGCATCAACTCTATTGGGTCTATGGTTTATACTAACTCTTGTTCGATTGAATTAGTTTCAGTCCCTTTAACCTCTTATATTATAAAGGATAGCTGAGTTTTAGAAGTTTCAGCTTCAGAAAGCTTCTCTTTTCTGAACTACAGATACCCGTAGTATCAGTAGGGTATCTATGGTATCTGTGGGTATCTGTTGAATGCAGTAAAGAACATAATTTGGCCTAAACCGTTCTGAAGCTTGAAAATCTGAAAAATCAAAATTCTTCATTGCCTATTTCTCTATAGTGAATCTAAGGTCTAATGTACAGAGTATATATACAATATTTACATCTCTTCAACATACGGGAGTGGATAGAGGCTGGAAAAGGATTGGATTGGTAAAGTAAAGGTGGGGATCGGCAGGATGAGACTTCAATATTGAGACCCAGGACGTCCGCAGGATGAAGCGCCGCCTCAATGACTCACGATAGGCCGATGGAAGGCACCTCCACTGGTGTTAACAGATAGCTCTCTGCCCAACAAATTATCATTCCAGCATTCAGTCTGAGACTTTCCGCTTTCTGCCGAGACTTACGCGAGATTTATCGAGATTTTGCGATTCTTATGCTTGGTCCCAAGTTATTATGCCAAAGGTATTTACGTCAAATAAATATTTCTCTAAATATAGTACCGGAGGCAATAAATCTTGGCTTAATATTAGATAATAATTTTAGGTTCAAAAAGCAAGTTTCATTATATATCCAGGGAGCTTAAGTGAGATTAAGATTAATTTATCCTCACGGAGCATACCTAAATAATCAGACAAAAATCATTCCATGCCAGACTCTCATCCTTTCACAGTTCACCTACTGTTCACCTGTTTATTTTCCCTGTTTGGGTAGTCTACATTTTTGCAGAATACAAAAAGTCAAAAATTCCTGTTAACGCTACATCTGTGGCATCCGTAAGTTCCAGCATATTCCACATAAGCTTTCTTAGTCGCAATGGCTGTCAATGAATAATAGTTCTTTATTGCAATCTCTAACCTTACTCCACAATACAATCATTAACAAATCACCGCAGTATCTTCAAGATGAAGTTCGATTTCGTGAAAATGAACAGCTCAGGCTGTCGAAACTCTCTGCTGAAAGCTTCAAACTGCGCTAGGGCTGGAGTGTCTAAGTTGAGTGGCTGCGGGTGTTCATAGATGTCCTCCCAGAAGAATTCCACCTGATCAGCGGTCGGCGGATTATCCACAACACGTGGCGGCTTTTGGCGGCTATTATTATTTCTATTATATATTGAGTTTTTCATTCTCGTTTGGGTTTTGTATTGAACAGAATCTTGCATGAATCATTATTACTCATGTATTTAGAGAAGTAGTTTTGAAGAATTTCTGCAAGAATTGATGCTGCTATAAACACATGTATTGTGTTGCATGATTTTTATCTGATAATATTTTTTCTATCAGAGAAACTGAAACCTTATTGTTCACCACAATTGTTTTGATTATTTTTAGTTCAACTAAAGGGATTGCGGAAGCTCTGTGTATCATTGACCTGAAGGCGGCTAATTAATGTGAGAGTCAACTGAAAGATTCAAAGGAAATTGTACAGTTTGTGAAGGTAATTTTTCGGTAGATATTGAATTGAAGACCATTATTAACTCTTGAAATATTCAAATCTGAGAAGTTTTGCTCCTTGTTTTGTTCGATTTCTACTGTTGATACAACTTTGTTTTGCAATCTATCGAGGATGTTTAGAAATTGTGTAATTAAGAAAAAACTTTCCATTGATATCACCAATAAGTTGGAGCTTTTTTTAACTTTTATGAAATTTGATAATGGATATTATTTAGCAATTTTTCGTTACCAATATAATTGTCCTACATTATTTCTCGATCCATCCTGTACATTATGCGTTGAGATGGACGTTGTATAGACATTATTGAGATATGTTATAAGAGAAGAAGAATATTTGACACCTGTTTGTTTGCCTGACCGTGAAATGAGTAAAATAATCAATTTTTGACTATGATTTATGGAGTATAATTGGTATGTTACATTCTACAATAGAAAGTTTTTATTCGTGATCAGATTGCCCTGCTAGAAGTATGACATGAGAGCTAGAAAAATGGAATGTTACACCAATAATTGATATTTGATTCTTTCAACCCCTTTAGTTAATTTAATCATCAAAAATAGTAACTCAATTGAATGATTTCGCCACAAAATGTATTAACGAACGCATTTAGCCTTCTTTATGATGGTCTTTGCATTTATTGCACCCCAACCCAAATGAAAAAATGAAAAAAACTGTAAAGAACTACTTCTTCCGCCACACTACATTTTTCAATATTGAGAATACGAGTATAATACGGGACCAGATGTTGCCGATGAACCGAGATGAAAATTTTAGTTAACACGTTCCAGATTTCCCATTCATACCGTCTGGTGGATACAGAGTCGATATTACTGTGATAATGGTCCTAATGGAAAGAATATTCTCAGAAGAAAAACTTATGTTCCTGTTCCGTCTCTTGGGATTAACTTTCATAATCGAAAATGAATATGAATAAAAAATGAACGAAAAATTTAATTTCGGTCTAACTGTCAGACAGGTTTCCAGTGGAAGTTGAAAGAAACAAAGCGTATGGAATATTCATAAGCCGTTGGGGGAACGGTGGGTTGACATAATTATTACCGAAATGAAATAATGTGGATCATAGAAACATTGACGAAGGAAAAGGCTCGGTTCGGTTCGCTTTCAGTAGGGTTATTAACAAACTCATGTCTCATTACGAGGTTGACTTTTATATTTCGGGATTAGAGATCGTAAACAAATATTATTCATCGGAAATCACTTTATTGTTTTTCAAAATATTCCCCATGAAGATCTATACACTTTTGCATGCGTTTGAACCAGTTGTCGAAGCACTTTTGCCACTTCGATTGAGGTATCTCCAAAACATGAATTCTGAATGCAGCAACTGCTTCTTCAGATGTCGGAAAACGTTGACCTCTCAGTCAGAACTATACGGCGGATGACTCATCAAATCAATGTTTTGGGTGCAGTTGTTTGAGCCAATGTGTGAGCTAATGTCGTATGTCTAAACTGGTGTCTATTGAATTGAGGAGGTATTCATGTAAATCCTCAATTTTGATTTATTTGAAAAAAAACATTTAGATCAGTAATCTATCAAGATATACCTCAATATATTTCATAATCTTCTACCACGCGATGGTTTTTCACACCATTAATTGTGCTCAGGATCGAAAATTTTGATGAACTTCTCCTGTTTTTGCTCTCCCTCAAACAATTATGTAGTTACTCATAGTTCAGTAGATTCATGCATATTACATGTTCAGAAAAAGCTCCCTATGGAAGTTTTTCTGAGAATACAGTTCAACAGGTTTCTTGCGAATCAGATTCATTGAATTCGAGCTTGTAGCCTGATGTTCCTAGAATTCTGGTGGTGAGTTGGGTTTCGAATTCTGTTGATCATATAGAATTTCAGTGAAATTGTTGTGCTTGTGAATTCAACACAAACTGTTTCACTCAGGTTATTGATGAGGTGGTTTTTTTCGCATCAAATTTTGGAGTTTTTCATTTGGATATGACTTCGGCTCCAATCGTACCGTCTTGAATCGACTGAGGTAAGAAGAAGAGAGTTTCAGACATCGCCCTGTGAAGTGCCAAGCATTAGTTTGAACTCATTCGAGTACTCATCACCAATTTTCTGTTCTTACAGTTATATAAAAGATAAGACGCGAGTTCATTGAATCGAGGCTGCCCATTACCTCCTCTTTGAACTTCAGGAAGTTAGCAGAGATGGTATAAAAAGCTCTGAATAGGTCAATGACTAATTTTATATGGATTTTTACGCAAAGATCTATTGATGCAGTTTAGATTGTCGAAATGTAGAATAAGTAACTCACCCACGCACAGGCACTGCCTTAGTAGATACTTGTTTATTCGAATTATCTTCTACATTTATCTGAATGAAAAGTGCACTATTATTATATTATTGTATCATTGTATTTTTTGAGAATTTTTGAGAATGAACTCAATAATTTTTTCACCGTAGTATGCGCTGGTTGAACCCCATCCTCTGGAGTCCCAATACATTCGGGAGGGCGCGCCAGTATCATCAACCAACGACCACTCCCCAGTGATCATTGGGTCCGAGAATCATGTGTTCTGAGCAAGCGCAATGAGCCCAGACTGACAGCCTTCTGTATCTATCCGGCTGAGATTTCTGTCTCAGTTTGGCAAGGCGGTATGACAGAGTGGTCTGGACAGAGTCTGCGAAGTTCAAAGAGAAAATCTCGATATTTTATTCGTTTTTCCTCCTCTTTTCGAACGATATTCTTCTCGACCAGGAGCTGAAAATTCTACGACAAATATGGTCTTGCTCTAGTGGTCGAGAAGGACTACATCAGGCTTATTAGCTTGTTTGAGCCTGAGGGTGGGAAACGAATAATTCAAATAAATTTGGCACTTCTCGTTCCCCACAACGGATTCAATATCCCTCAGAAAGTAGGTCAACACCGGTGTCTCGTCAATATCGTAAGAGTGCCGTAGATGATAATGAAGCACTATTAGGGCCGCGTTATGTCGATGGATATACGCCGAGACCGCATATGTTGGACATGCTTGCAGTAAGTGCATTAGGGTCTCGCACGCCCTGCGGCAGGCCCTGCACCTTGTGTCAGGAACCTCTATACCCATCACGCGACTGCGGTAGACTAAGGTGTTGGAGACACTATCCTGGCATGCCATGATGAACCCTTCAGTTTCAGAATTCAGCCCACTCTACCTGATGACGGCAAAAGTCAGGCGCTTTGATAAGCCAAGATCTTCAATATTATTGGAGAAGACCCAAGTATTGGCTCATACTTGTGTTGCTGCAGAAGTGAAGTGATCTCTGTGGTTTTTATATGAGCCTTTTGCTGAATGGGTTCCAACTCGGTGACAGAGTTGTGATCACCCTGTTCACTGTCGAAAACTAGACGAAGTTCATCAACTGCTCGGGTAGCTGCCCCAAATAGAAATGCTCCAATTCCTGCTCTCTCATGATCGTGAACTATGCAGAGAAGGGGATCCGAACTCCTAATGACTTCACAGGCTACATCCAGTACCATTCTGTCATGCAGACACTCCAAGTCACTACTCCAAACGAGTAGAGTAACATTGGAACGGCAAGCATATACGTTACAGCAACTTTGTTCATCCCCGACAGTTCCGATGACCAGATCTGTCGGAGTTTATGCTGAAACTTGCCGCGGAGAGAGTTTTTCACTGCTGTTACCTCTTGTGAGTGGCGTTGGTCCACCTCTAGGTAAGTATACGTCTCTCCGGCATCCAGATGGTGTAGGATGCTTCCATTTACTAGCTGCTCATCATCTCCCTAGTCCCCGCATCGTTCTCTTTTGAGATGGACCATTGCACATTTGTCCATCTCGAATTTAATCCTTAAGGACTGATGGAGATCCTTCTCCCCAGAGGCATAGAGTTTGAGATCATCCATATAAAATAAATGGGCGACCTTGTGTCTCCGTTTTCCGGGAGTGCCACAGTTATACCCTTGAGTATTTCTGAGCGCAACGGATAATGGCAATTGTGAGATGCAGAAGAGAAGGGGACTGAGGTAATTGCCCTTCTAAAAGTAACCCACCCTGTTTGGACTCTGGCTTGATCAGATGTTTTGATGAAGCAAGACCGCCAGAGTGGTAGCAGTTGTTCAAGGCATCTACTATTTTGTCGGGTACTGCAAGGCATCTGAGCAAATGCAAGATGAGTTCATGTATCAAATGCCTTGCGGTGATCGGTCCAGGCCATAGAGAGGTTAGGCTTATACTGTATCGAGTCCTGCGTTACACATTTATCGATGAGCAGGTTCTCTTCACATCCAGCGATTTCTCTCTTCGACCCTCTATGCTCAAATATCTGTTCGAATACTCGGTCAACTGGGGTGAATATTCGTGTGTATGAGATGCTTGTAAACAATTTATAACACGAATTCAAGCATATTATCATTTTTAAAAGCTGAATACGTTTTGAAGAAATCTGCTAGAATTGTATAGCATTCTTTCTGATAGTGGAAAAGAAGGACAATTGCTTCATTCAGAGATATCTCTCATATCCAAAAGATATTGCAATACAGACGTTGGTGTTCGCCAAATACTTTCGAGAGACCAATTGATGACGTATTATATTGTTTGACAGGCAACATTATTTAAATGCCGTTTAGTGAAAAGTGTCTTTAGTTTCATTTCTTCCACATTTTAAAAATCTGTTTTCATAACTGATGAACTGCGGAAATTTCACATTCCAAACCGGGTAAATTCGATAAAGTAATTACAAATTTCAACCTGAAGTTTGAATAGCTCTGTTTAAATACGACGAATTTATAGAAATTTCAATAAAGTGATGTTGAATCTCATGATGCTGTTCTTAAATTCTGAAATTTTGGTAACTTTTGGTAAGTTTCAAAAATCAAAGCAAGTTGTCATCAAATTTATCATTTGGACAGAGCAAAAACATCATTAAGTTGTGATAATTGGTCTGTAGACTTATATCGGATGCCCAAAATCGATGTGTATGTAAATTATCTCAACTGTGATACCTAACTAGCTAACTAATTTGTCAACGTCAACTGATACCAAGATCCACATACGAATCTATTCAGGCTCCCAGAGACAGACACCCGCTGAGAAAACGAGGCAAAGTACACATAGGAAGAGTGAACGTCCTCTTGTAAGCACCAGAAAGACGTTAGGAGAAGACAAACATTAGAGCACGTTAGACCGCTGCACACACTCATCTATCATAGGTGTAATGATCATTCATTGCTCTTATCATAGACGATGCTAAATGTGCAAACAAATATATCATTTCTATGAAAACAACGACGAAGGTGTGAGATATCTATTCGAGACAGTGAAGACGAGCTTGCTTTATACAGGGGATAACATGGATCTTGTGAGGTAACAGGGTCAAACTGACAAAAATAATGATGAGACGTGAATTATTTCAAATTCACACGAAAAGTAATTGAATTTGTATAAATATTTGAATTACAATAATTCATATAATAATATAACTTTATTTGCTCAATATACAAAACTTTCAATGGAATAAATGATAACGTGATGACTTAATTGGCAAATCAAGAGAGATAATCTCATTGAAGAAAGAACTTTACATGGGTGAGGGGTTTGATACGTAGTTGAAAATTTGGCTGATCAAATCATACAGTTGAATATGAAAGAAATAGAAAAAATATATGAATTCGAGTATCAGTGTATTCAACCGATAGATATTTGGAACCCGCAAAACTTCTATACTTGCGCACGGGTAGAAATATTTCAGGTATACTTTGAGCATTTGATTCCTTATTATTTATGACATTTGTCAATGAATTGAAGTGTTACAATAAAATTATAGGTAACCATTGGAGTAGGTAACTATTAAAAATCACATTTCTAATGATGGGTAAAATGAAATTACAATAAAATGAATGGAAACACTTTTTATGTCCAATTTCCACGACGTTTATTTATTTTCACGACCGGTTTCGAGGTTTGGCCCATTATCAAGTGAAACTAACCAACTTTCTCGAGTGTAGTCACGAATTAAATGGGTTACACTTGGTCTGGGATGCTAGGTACTGATTAAGTAGTGGTACCAACTATGAAATTCTAGAGATTACCGGGGGTGTCAAATTAACAAATTCAAAAGTGGAAACCTATGCATGTTTCGGGTTTTTATTGATTTATGATTTCCATGGCTTCCAACAAATGTTGGTACCACTATTCAATCAATACCTAGCCCCTCAGACTACCTGTAACCTAATATAATTCGTGTGCACACTCCAAAAAGTCAGTTAGTTAGTTTCACTTGATAATGGGCTAAACCCCGAAAACGGTGAAATGAATAAATAAATGTCGTGAAAATTAGACAAAAAAAAGGTTTTCATTCACCTCATTGAAAAGATCGTGAATTTCCACTAAATAAACAAGTCATCAATAACACAGACTAGAATAAAATTATATTCTATTTATATAATTGAGGATATCATAAGAAGTTCATTGTATGTTCGACAAAATAATGTGCGGTCTCTCTTTTCATATTGAAAATGTTGAATTTGTTGGATAGTTGTTCAGAGTTGAAGACTCTTATATATTTTTCAATATTATCAGGAAGATAATTGAATAATTTTGCACTCAAATAAATAACACTTTACTGACCAAGAGATGTGGATCTCACTGGAGTTTTATCCCAACACGAAACCGTAATTTTCAACACCCCGACGCGTCTTTCGATCACCAAGTCATCATCTTCAAGAGAAAGATCAAACTAACTTCTAAATACAGATTTTATCCTATTTATAACTTAAATACCTACCTGTGTTACTTACCTGCGTAACAGTGTTGTCAATCATCGTAATCCCTTTTTTAAAGTGTGAATCTATGATGACATCAAGATATTTGATACTTTCAGTATCCTTCATTACATTTATTTAACTTTCGTTCATTCGAACTTTATCTTCATTAAAGCTTGTAAGTTTATTTTATAGCAGCAGAAGGGTATGAAGACCGTTTTATCGAAATCAATTGTGAGCAGTTTGTGGCACAATGAATTGAATAACTTCCTAGGTTAGGTCGAAAGTGAGTGGGCTTATTCGACCCTCCACCGCAACCCGCAAGGCTTTATTGTGGCTCACACCTATTCACACACGACCAAACAAACCCAGTTTTCTGACGAAGCCGATTAGTTTGTATGGTGAGTGATCTTTGAGGTCAGATGGCAGGAGTGTGGTTCTACCAAACTCTTAAAACCTGATTCGGTCAACGGCGGGTCAGAAGCAAAGTATATGCTCTGCTGTTTCATGATATTCCAAACAGTGGCGACACATACTGCCTTTTGATAGTAAGAGTCTCTGCATATGATGATTCTGACGAGAGTGACCTGTAAGGATGCCTGTTAGACATCGTAGTTCATCCCTACTATAGTTCAACAACTGTTTGGTTCCAAGCTTCGAAAGATGAATGAACGGTTCAGGGTGAGCCAATCCTGGAAGATTTTGGCAGAAGTCTTCACATCTCCAGGTGTTCAATATTTGTTTGGCAAAGCCTGAATATTCTGCAGATGGCTACTCAAATAACAACATCTGGATAATGAATTCTGTAGTGAAATTTTTTGATGTGATATTCGACTCGATGTCCCATACACCAAGATTATAAAACCCTATTTT
>WOGR01005452.1:0-13809 GCA_015342045.1 Leptinotarsa lineolata | reverse complement strand
AATTGAAAATTATAATTAATAATCATGTATCAATACGTTTTATTTTTAAAGGTTTGTTATACAAGAAAAAAAAGCAGGTTGCTTCAAAACTAAAATCAGTCAATGAAAATGAAAGCATTGTTTTAGAAATTGACAGTGATATAAGCCAAACAGAATTAGAGATTAGAGACTTATTTAACCATAACAACGATATTATGGAACAGGAAGAGAATGAAGTTTCTTCATTATCAGAATTTGAGTCTGAAAATGACGAGGGACATCCGCCAAGAAAAAGAAAACGGATTTATAAGAAAAAGTTTCCCGCCATTTATTCGGTACTTTTTGTGTTCGGTGTTGGTGCTTTTTAGTCCGTTTTGGTACATATTGATATTTTTTCTTTTTAGTACATTTTCTCCGGATTTAGTACTTTTTGTTTCATGACTTAGTACATCATTGCATTTTCATTCTGGCAGCACTGGTTCGAGATACAAATCAAAATAAACTGATAAAAAAAATAACAGGTGACAGATAGATTGACAGATGCAATTTTGACAGCAATCTAATAATTTCTATTATTTGAAAATCACCAAAAGGTGAAAAAATGGCCAAATATTTTGGTTTAGATAGACTTGTAACATTTTGGAATACTGTTAAAGAAGCTGGCGGCATAAAGGCCTCTTTGTATAAATTGTACAGGTAAGTATATCAAAAGGTTATGTAATTTGTTTGAAATAAGACACTAGTATGGATACATACTATTACTGGTTGATCATTTCTTATTATATTCTTTCAAAAACGGTTCATTTAATTTCTCATATGATAACTTCGCAAAGGACAGTTATCATTAAAAATTTCAATATATTGTCAGGAATACTCAATGGCATTCCTAACACGGTTTTGGTATCATACATTTGTCTAATAAGAAAGTTTCCAAATTCCAAACGAACTAAATGAGTCTATTTAAGGATGGATAACCTGCGTCCTGGGCAACTTGTAGGAACCGACAAGTATGGTAACAAATATTATGAGAACCGCAGCTACTTTTATGGAAGAAATAGATGGATAGAGTATGCACCTTATTATGGTAAGTTCATCAAGTAAGAAAAAGGAATTGCGGTTGGTGCATGAATTTCAACTGATCATCAGCCCACTCTACACGATTATATATAATATATTGTAATTTTAATATCTATTGATTTCATTCCCTTTTATAGCCTTGGAATATGATGGGAGTCAAATTCCAGCAGAATGGTTTGGATGGATGCATTACAAAACAGACTTAACTCCTGATAAAGATCCTTCCAGGCCAAAATACAAGTGGATGATGGATCATACAGAGAATATGAGTGGTACACCTGGGCAGTACATGCCTTATTCAACAACCAGACCCAAAATTCAACCGTGGATCCCTCCCAAACATTAAGAGTCTATGGCACATTTAGTTTGTTTTAATTCTTGTAAATGTATAAAAAGATAATATATGTCCTTAGCAAAGCATGTGCCTCAATGTTTAAAGTATGTGAAGCTTCATATAAACTGGTGACAAGGAGGCCAGAGATTAAAAACTGCCACCCTCAAAGCCCCAAGTCAAAAGTCAAGTAGGAATTAAGGAAATCTTACTTTTTGTCATGTGATTCCTAGAAGACAAATGCGATATATTATTTAGATCAATTTTAATGGTGAAATTCTTTGAAATGTTAGTAATTTAGAAATCTTAGTCGGTTTCAATGATAATAAACGCCTTTTATTGTTATTCGAGAACAGTACATAAATGGTTCATTCATAGACTGTTGGCAAAGTCTAGCTCAAAGCTACTCATTAGTACAATAACTCTAACTCCTGAGTTCAACAAATATGAACATTCAAATGTACCTATTCAGAAAAACGATTTGAATAAAACAAAAGTACTGAAAACGATTGTATATTTACTTTATATCACATATTTTGCAAACTTACAAGTAATATTTGACTAATCTGTTCGATATTGAAAAATGTTTTAAAATAAATATATTCATCAGATCTTCATGTTGTTTTATCAGCCTCCACTGTTTTGATATGATTGTTTACTACATGTCTAGTCAGCGATGACATATAATGATAGGAGCAGCCACAAATATCACAACTGAAATAAATTATTATTATCTATTTGTTGTCCCAATCAAAAATTTGTGAGAATCAAAATTGAATATTATTTCACTAAGCAGAAGTAAAATTTCCTCAAAGTAACTGCTTTATTTTTTTAAAGGACTACGGTCAAAGGCCTTAGAAATATCAAGCGCAACAGCGCTTGACTCTCCCTATTTCTCGATTGCGTTATTCCAAATATGGGTGACTATACTATACAAAATCTTCACACTGGAAGATGAGTTGTTTAAAAAAAATTACCTGAACATTTCTGCAGATCCTTTATGTATTTCAGCATGTCTTTGTAAATTGGCATATCTTGAAAAGGAACGTTTGCAAATTTCACAGCAGTAAAGTTTACTTGTATGAGTTATGTTCTTATGAAAGTTCATATCGCGAATACTGCAGAAGGCTTTATTGCATATTTCACATTTATAAAATAGCTTCTTCACAACCGGTTCGCTACTGGAAATTAAAAAAAAAAACAAATTAAAATGGTATTTTCAAAGACGGGTGTGTATAGATCTAGCTTATATATATAGTGTAGATTTCTATCCGCTCGGTATATTCTAGCTCCCGTCCCATGTTCGGTGCTCGATCCATCTGTACAACAGGTGTTTTTTCCAAACATGTTCTCGGGATGACTAATGGTCGTCCACCCTTCACGGCTTATAATTTTGGCCGTGAAGTTTGTGTTAAATGTCTACTTCGGTATCATGTGATCCGTACACATATTTGATATGTGCTCCTCCACATGTTCCGAAATTTCTGTTTTGTCCGATCGTTTATAGCTCGATGAATTTTCCAGTCTGAATTGGCCCATCTAGCCTCCCCCATTATCACAAAGTGTAAAGGAGGTAAATTCAGGAGTGCTACCGTTATTCTCAAACACGCAAATCTTTGCACCCTGCCTAGTTTGTTAATAGCGGTCGCCTGCTTCATCTTTGACCACCAGACCAGAGATGCGTATGTTATCATAGGTTTAACAACCATTGTGTATAGCCAATACATCAGGTCTGGTTTTAGCCCCCATGTTCTTCCATAGGTGCGTCTGGCCTGCATCAGTGCTTCCTCCGCTTTTCTCTTTATCCTATCCAAGTGTTGGTTCCAGGTCACTTTGGAATCTAGAATCACTCCCAGATATTTGACTTCCCCCGACACTTGTATTTCTTCACCTCGAAGTTTTAGTGGTCCAAGATCCTCCGTTTTAGTCCTTTTGGTGAATGCTACTATGGTCGATTTAGATGGGCCTATGTTAAGCACTTCTTCCTCGTTCCATCTTATTATAATGTTCAGGGCCTGCTGTATGCATCCCGTCACTGCATTATGTATTTACCCTGGACTCAGATGAGTGAGTCGTCTGCATAGCCCAGTGCTTTCTATCCATTATGGTCTAGGATACATAGTAACTCGTCCATTACAAGGTTCCACAACAGAGGGGACAAAACCCCCCTGAGGACAGCCCCTTACTACTCGTGCTACTACTGTTTCTTCCATAATGGTTGTATATACCAATCTTTCCTTAAGCATGCAGTCTCTATACCTGCAGCTTCTCCTCGACGCCTGAATAATTGATTTCAACGACGTATTGTCAAATGCGCCCCCAACTTCCAAGAAAGCAGCTGCAGGTGATCTACGTGAATTATTTCAGTATGGTCTTGCTACTGGATGAAAGAGAAACATCTGTGAGACTAACCTCTGATATCTTGCATTAATGTCTGTTGGATATAATTCATTATCCAGCGTGGTATTAGCCGGTGAAGTAGAACAAAAACAAACTTTTTTCAGTAATTAAAGTCGTCTTATCGTAACCGAATCTTATAATAATGAATATTTCAAATATTCTTCAGACACTTCTGCGACTCAGGCTCGTCAAAGTAGATTTTATTTTATACAGTTATAACTGTCAGTGTACTATTCGTTGCAATTTGTTTCAATACTGCTACCACTGTAACTTATTCAAGTACTAGATTTTTAGCTGCTTTGTTTTCATTTTGGACTGCTCAAAGTGCGCAAATTTTTTTCTTTAATTCTTAAAAAATTTTTTGAGTAATATCTCCCCAGAAAATGTACCCCTTTCAATTTTATGGAATTGTTTGAAATTTACATTCTTCAAAAAATGTGTTAATGATATCTGAAAGCTCCATATCTTCTAAACGAGTAAACTATATTCAAAAAAAGCACAATGAACAAGAACACCCCCATTTCTACTGACTAAATTTGAGAAAAAGCACCTGCGCTCAAAGGATTGAAGGTTTTATAATAATTTTAAGGTCACAGAGTTTTAGACATCTACTGAAGATGATAACTTGGTTAGCGAAATGAGCGTCAAGTTGGAGTTTTCAGCAGATGAAAAAAACTGATTCGCAACTCTGAAATTCGAAATTTATACCTAACAGGGCACACTTTCACTTTCCGATAGATATCAACGATTTCAGGTAGAAATTTGGGGAAAAAATTTCCATGAAAATCTACGCATTTTCAACAGAATACATAAAAATAATTTCAGGCTGAAATTTGAAAGAAAGTTTCTTGTGAAAGTTCCCGCAAATCTAAACAGAGTTCCCATGCCACACTGTGCTATTTCCAGACTTTCGGGAGCATTCAGAAATCTAGTGTCATGTACCGATTTCGAAAAGTTCAGATGGTTTCAATTTATTCTGTGTCCGTTCTCCAGGGCGTATTGAGCGTCCCTAGATTTTTCGGGTCTTCGGAATTGGATATGTGCTGGGCGTTCTTTGAAACGAGTTTCACTTTCCGATCGATATATTTTTCATCACAATCCGCACATAAATCTCCGACTTTTACTTTCCCAACATCTTGTCTTTTGGTTGAAGTGAGCAAGAAGTTTTGAAGGCTACTTTCACATTCAACTACCTAAATCTATGTTTCCTCATTCCTCATTAACTACAATATCAAATATTGATACCAATATGTAAATGAACTGAACGAACTGATAGGTAAAGTTCAATTTGAATCTGATGTACCAAAATTAGATAAGATCTCAGTGACGTAATCATCAACACGACGAACTAACATCTGTCGTGGGTATTTGTAAAAAGACAGAGGCGAACCGCCGGATTACTTGACCCTGTTTATGTACCTGTGAAGACAGATAGCCAGAGAGTATCGATGTTCATTGCCTCTTCTTTTCTATTGCTTGAATTACTAGTGCCTCTCTTTATACTCTTGGATAGTAATTTTGAGTTCTACCGAGTATTACTGTACCTTCAAATGGGATAACGTGAGTGCCGTCTTTGTTGAGAGCATGTTCGGCAACAGCTGATTTGTCAGTTGTCCGAGTCGACAATTTCTCTTGTGTTTAGAGAGACGGGTACACACTTCTATTCTTGGTTCCAATGTAGGCCGACCCGCAGCTACAAGGAATCCGGTATGCCCCGGGTGATTCATAAGGTTCTATGAGGTCCTTAGGTGACCATAGACTTTGTCTGATAGTTTTTGTTGTCTTGATATTGGTTGCATGTCGTATGTCTCTTAGATTCTCCCAATACAGTCTGTAACATTTTTAACATAGCTGGAGTTACTTTGGCGTTTTCTCTCCTGGGTTGTATAACCCGCTCGCATTCTTTTTCGCGACGTGAAACCAATATTTGAGCCAACAAACACTATCAGACAAAGTATTAGGTCAGCTCAGGACTCCAGTTGTCCGTAAGCTATACCAGGATATACCGGATTTCTTGCAGCTGCGCATCGGTCTACATTAGAACCACGAAAAGAAGTATGGGTACCCGTCTTTCTGAACAAGAGAGAAATTGTCGACTCGAACAAACCAAAGAATCAGCTGTCGGGACTGTTGATAGGTGAAATAATAATTAGCACGCAACTTTTACCAATAATAAAATTCATTGACAAGAAAACAAACGACAAACAAAAATACGAATAGAAAATTACAGAGTAATCTCGTGGCGAGGTGATAACAGAATAAGCCTAGTTACCAGCCGAAATCTCAGAACAGAATGAATGCCTCATTTGCAAAATGTATTCCAAGTGAAACTTATATCCACTGTCGATAAGGTAATTGAAATATCGTCAAGAAGGGTTATCCATTTGGCCCAACTTAATGTCGGGTCTTTTAAATAAATATCCATCTGATTCTCGAAAATAAACTTCAATTTCGCGTAACGGGACAATTCCAAAAATATGCTATGAGGAAATTTGAGAACACTACGTAAAAGCAATAATGAAAGGATTTACATGAAAACCCAAAAAGATGGATATTTTGAATGACTGCTTGACAATGTTATGAAAAGTTTCCTAACAAACATTTGTGATACTAAACAAGAAATCAACTCAAAATTACCATCCAAATGTATATAGAGAAGCAATGGAAATTTGAAAACTCAGGGATAATTTCAATAGAAAAAAAGAGGCAACGAACATCAATAAAATCTGCTATCTGTCCTCACAGGTTCACAATGGGAGAAACCAAGCCAGGACCAATAATAATAATATGAAACCAGAGTCAAATATCAGCATTATAGTTACCGTGTTCGGAACGGGAATAACTATTCAAGCATCAGCTCGAGCACTGCGACCGCAGTAATGGACGAAACATCATGTATAAATCCTGCAAACCACGTCTAAAAACCCAGAAAATAGCTCTCACACAACAATAACTACTACTAGTAATTAATTTATTGATAATCATTCAATGATTCTCATTATGTAGAGTGATGATTCGTTCGGATGTACATAGTAGATGTAACATAGTTGTAGAATTCAGCTAACTTGGTTAGCGAAACGCCTGTCGAGAGTCAGTACTTTTGTTGTATTATGGAAATAGTATATTATACACCTAGGGAGAAAAGTAAGGCATTCTCTCCCACGCGGGCGAGGATGCCGTACTTTTTACCTGCGGTGCGTATACGATTTGTTCTCACTGCGGGATGAAAAGTTCGATCTTTTCGTTCATTTAGCGTTTTTCAACTGTCGTCACGTATTTCAAGTTGTCATAGACAGTTTGATAAATAATTCGTCGCCAAATTACTGAGAGGAAAAGTAAGTTATGAATATGCTTGTTAATGTTATCTAACCGGGAGAGATCGAGGCGCTTTTGTCCCGCACACAGGAGTCTAGAAGCGAACTTTTCATCCCACAGTGAGAAAAAAATATTTTCAAATGATTCAATTATCGTGAGAGGTTCCAATTCCACCTACCATATTCATAATTGAAGTTAGTGATTTGTCATTCTTTCTATTTTCATTGTATTGAGAATGTAGCTGAACATTCTCAGCCTCATCAAATATAGTTTTTAATACCTTCTTCTTTTAGAGAGATTACAAGTGATATCTGTGAATAGAGGTATTCACTTCTTTTATTTGAGGTATTCTATCACATTTCTGAAAAGTGATGGAAGATACGCAGGAAAAATATAATTTGTGTATTATCATTTCACTAGAATTTCATTTTTCTAATAATTTGATGTGAATAACAAAATAGCAAAGGAATGTTTGTTGATACTTTTCATGCGCTGAAAAATCAGTTTCATTATTGTAAAGTTCGTTCAGTTCAACTAATAATTGCAATATGTAGAAAAGGGTCGACAAATGTTATTGACAATTTAGCTAATTCAGCTACCGGGTACAGGTATTATTACACTAGACTACCTGAGTCAACATAAACACACTTTACGCAATTTACTTGATCCCGGTACATGGTTCAACACCAAACTACCTGAGTCAATATAAATATGCCTTCCGCAGCCATAATATTCAGTCTTTGGAGATAAACTCAGGATGTATAAACCTCTGAAGAAGCTAACCACTCACGTCAGCGAAAGTCAGAAAAAAATTTACAAATCGACGACCTTCAAACCCAAGAAATAGTGACACTAAATATGTTTTTACATTTCAAACATTCTCTTTTATGAAATTTCGACTAAAATAATTCAATACATCAGTATAATTCAATACATCAGTGGTAGTTGAATACAACCCACCATTATTATAGACATTTTCGATTCAACTTCAACTTACTCTTTACTGGATCTGGCTCTGTTAAGAGAATATACTTATTTTATATTTTCGTGAAACAACCGTTTGGAATATACATTGAATTCATTTTTACATCACTGATTTCAGATACTTAGTGTTCTTCTGGGTAGCGGTATCAATGAATATCAGGAAGATAAGTCACTTTCATCGTATTCCACTGTTTTTTCTGTCCTGAAAGAAACGAACCGTTTTGATGGCTGGAATATTATTCTCCAATGAAATTATTTAATTCGAAAAATATATAACTGAATATGAAATTGGACACTTTTTTTGATGTGAGAAAAAAACTTTGGGAAAGTCTGAATTCTATCTAAAAGCAAAAAGAGAAGTTCAAAAGACTGAATCAATCACCAACCCTGTTGAAAATCTACAATCAAACTATCACTGAATCATCAGGACAGATATAATCAAATAATTTGGAGAAAGTGATGTGATAGAAAAACAAGTACATTATTTATCTTGTGGAACCAAAATAATTATTATACCAAATCAAATATATAAAATCTTCAGGAGGAAATATATAATATTTTTGAAAAAAAAAAGTTACTTTTTTGCATGATCTAAACATTTATATATGTATAGAGTTACTTCTTTCAAAATTGGTTGCTTTCTTTCTTTCTTCGGAAGAATCCAAGATTTTTTTGTCAAGATGTAGTAGTAGATAGTCAAAAACTTTTTTCCCAAACATATAATATGTAGGTATTCGAAGAAGTAATTGTTGATTGTTGCCAAATTTTATCAAGTTTTTTTTTTGAGGGTTGAATTATCCGCCTGATTGGAGACGCGAGCATCACTTGCAACCTTCATAGTCTGGAATATCGAAGAAAAGTTAGAGATTTGTCTCTCTTCCATTGATACTTTCACGGAAGGGTTCAAGTGACTTGGTATATTTGGTTCCACCAAGAGCGGTGCATATCAGAAATACGCGACGGAGTGTGGCTGCTCATGGTTTAGAGGTTCAACTGAGTACACATCGAAATTCGCTGTTCAAAAACTCTTTTATTTGGAGAACTGCGTTCATGTGGAATAAACTTACTGGGAACGTTTTTCCAAATGGATCCTCAGCGATTCAAATCTAATGTAAATCGCTACCTTCGCACAGGTACCGCTCTCAGAGCACCTCAAGGATTTCTTGAAGTGTTTGTGTCTTGTCCTAAAAAATTATTAAAATCTCGCTTCGTTATCTTAAGCACTGGTGCTGTGTCATATAGAAAGAGAAAATAATGTAACGAATGTCGCTTCCACCTGAGTTATATTCATGCGTTATATCTACATCTGAACCCTTTATTTCAATTTCATTTTATATTCACTCCCCTAATTTCATTTTTTCCTTGTCACTTGCTGCTTATCTTAATTAATGTGAATCTAAACTAATCTTAACTATTCGGGAAAATGGTACTTTATGGGATACTCACGGATTTTCGCAATTTTTTCAGGAATGATACGATATGATGGTAGGAGTTCAGAACACTTTTCATTTTTAGCTCGTCGTCTATTTGGGATGACAATGTGACTTCAGGGTATCTTGTCTAATTACCAAGTTCAGTTGGTTCATCAGTGAAACAACGTTACAACAATATACATACTTTCTCATGTATCTTTTCAGTAATTGTCACCCTTTTCATCAGTACCTACCTTATCGTATTTTATAATTTTGTACATCAAAAAAAAAATAGGAATTGCCTAGACATTTATCTTAACATTTCGAAGCCAAAATGTGCCGCAGTTCGATTCATTTTCTTATATGACAGACGTCGAAGTTTGAAATGTGGAATATGTCAATGTATGTCACCGCTTTTCTTGAGTTGAAGTAGAAATGTTACGAACAAGTGTGCGTGTTTTTGTAGTACTGTATTCTTGAAATATTTTTATCACAAACTGTTTGAACTGAATTCATTTGCTGATTTTACTGGTCTTTACTTAGAGAAATTTGAACAGAGAGTAAAAATGGGAATCAACCTGAAAAGTCTGAACTGTCTAAACTTTTATGAAGCTTATTCACTTAATGGAATTTTACAAAATCACTCTTTATCTAGAATAGATGACTTCGATTAGTCTATTCCCAAATCTGACCTCACCTAACTTGTATGGTGTATCTGCTGATTGTCATAGTTTTTATATTTCATGAAAAATGAAGCCCTCAAAATTTCCCAAGATCGAATCATTAAGTGGCTATTTATTCCCATTTATACAATACTGTTCATTCATTATACAATTTGAAAAAAAAACATGCATGAAATCTTTGCTTTCAAAGATTTTTCCTTGGTAATATTACGTTAGAATGGAAGCCAATGAAATGGAGGAAGCCGTAAACCACCATATACTTGAATATTTGGAAGGCTTCAACATCTTGAGCGATCATTAATATGGCTTTTGGAAACAAACATCAACGGGCGCCTTTTATCGTATGTGACCCATATTTGTAATATCGCGATCGAGAAACATAGAGAGTCGAGAGCTGTTGCTCTTGATGTTTCTAACGCCTTTAATCGTGTGTGGCATGAAGGTTGCCGGCCAATCTTCGATGCTATGGCTTGTCGAATCATTTTTGTTTATGGGTCTTCAGCTTCCTAGAAAAACGTTTCCTGTAAGTGTCCGTCGATCGATATCTCTCGAATACTTTTACCATTAACGATGGTGTTCCCCAGGGATCCAAATAATCTCCTTCATTTTTTTCATTGTATATCAACAATTTATTGAAAACAAAAATACAAGAATCCAATATATTGCTTTGCTAACGACAACACCGTTGTCTCGTCATTCCATTTGGATTCCAGGACTGTGGCTGCGGATGCACATTTTTCACCGATAGCAGGAGGTTCCATATTCAAATGAGGATCTAGAGGTGATTTAGAATTGAGGTGAATATAACGAGGTTACTTTTTGCCACAAAAATCCAAGCATTGGTTTTCTCCAAGAAGATAAATGTCTCCGAACCGGATATGATAATGTTAGGACATACAATTTCGCTTTCTGCTTCAATGCATTTGTTGGGGCTTGGAAAGAACACCAATATGTCTTGGCACAATCATGTCACTATAATTGCAGAGGCTGCTTCTCAGAAGGTTGGAACACTTCTCCGAACCAGAAAACTGTACATACCTCAGCGACTTTCGATCAGATATTCTTTGGAGTTGTTATCATGTATGAAGATCCATCCCTAAGCATACCCTGAAGCTAGTTGATTTCATCCAAAAAAGCTAGCCACCTGATTGGAGACACGAACATTAATTGCAATCTTGATAGTTTGGAACTTCGAAGAAAGAAAGATGACGGTTGTTTTGTCGACTGTCATGGGCGATTCAGAGTGATATAGGAAAACAGAGAAGGATGCAATGAGTATCAGAGAAATTCAACGAAAAGATCGTATTTGAATTTTAAAATAATGAATGTAGATAAAAATATTGGAAGCGTAATGTATTAATGATGATAGATGAAAAATCAAATTTAAGATAAAAAACATGACGGTGGGCATTCTGTGAAACCTACAGGGTTTTTCAAAATACATCAAGACAAATAACAGGACGTTAATATGTACAAAGTGTGACAAAATACACTATGTGAGGAAAAAACATGACAGTTAAACGAGGCTGTAACGTTATAACTTGCGATCCCTCAATGTGTACAAGGTGTCTCAATATACATCATTGAAGAGAGAAACATTGCGGCAATGTAACGTGCGTCAGGGTGCGTCAAAATACATCATTTGAGGAAAACAAAACATGGCAGTTCAACGAAGCTGTAACGTTTTAACGTGCGAAGGAGTTGTGCCACATATATTTTCGTGTCAAAAACGTAATATGCCAGAGATTAGCACTGCTAAATGAAGCCCTTTCAAATTTTGCTATCAAAAGTAGTAATGTTTTAGAAACTGGTGAACCTCCACAAACAAGTTATTATGAAGTAAGTCTTTGTACATTCCATAATGATATTAATCAAGCAGGGCCCAGTACTCTTTGTATCGATGGTCATCAAGTAAAACCCTGCACTGCTCATATCGAAAATAAATTACAGAGTGCCAATACTGTGCAAGTAAATATTAGTATAGAATTGAAGGTATCAATGTAAATATAGCGACTGAAAAGAAAATGTAGCACTGTCACCGTTTCCTCTTTCATCGCACAATAAAACTATCTGCTTAAGGAAAAAAATTGTCCACAGATAACCCAGCTGATAGTATTTCTATATGATATGATATAGAAATACATCCGCTGACATCCGCTGATTATGAACTGAGTTATCCATTTGAGTTTAGCTAAGGGCAAGATGATTTCTTACAAAGCAGTGATGGCTGACAGAGGATATAAAGATTAGTCATGTTTGCTAGGATCTAAAATATGTACCCTCATAAGATGAAGTAAAACTATCTAAGCATTTAGCAGCACCAAGGATACATGTTGAATGGGTAATAAATAGGTTAGGAGATTTCATATGTTACTTCTTCATGCTTGTGTAGACCATGATTTGATTCCTATCATAAATCATGTAATAATAGCACGAGGATTGGTGAATATGCAGGATGTGTTATTGAAAAAATTAGTATGTACCTACATTTGTTTAATTGAAGCTTAGACACATTTCCATAGCATAAAGGAAATAGATAATCAAAATTAGAAAAAAAAAACAAAATCACTGAAGTACCTCAACAATAAACATAATTCAGGAAAGATGGATTTAAACACATTATTTGATTTTCGTTAATTAGGTTTCTTTTTTTTCAATGTCAATTATCTACTACAGTTCTTATCATTTTGAGATTATTGGTATTCAGGACAAACCAAGCGCAAAAAGGAAGAAGAGAAATCCAATTAGTTCAAATGAGGAAAATAATCTCCCAGTTACTTGAATTAATTAAAATCTTCCAACGCAGGTTTCCATTAGATTTATTCATTCTACTTTAATGCATTATTGGAATGAAAACTAATTGATTGATGAATAACAGGAATTCAACTGAAGTATGAGTAGTTTACAAAACATTCAATTTTGGATTGAAATGTATAATTGCTTTGTGGAAAAAAAAGTTTTTGGCTTTCTACTGCTCCATCTTGATACCAAAAAATGTGGGAATTTTCCAAAGAAAGGAAGGAAGCGATCCAATTAAAAAAAATCAACTCTATACAAAGATGTGTAGATCATGCAGAGAAGTAACTTTCAGACACAAACTGAAAGAGAAAGCCTTTTTGAAATAGCTTTTTTCATATAAACATTGAATTACACAAAAGAAAAATACTTTCGGAACGTATACTTTTATATGAACGCTGAATTATACAAAACACATTTCTCTATTCCGTTTATATTCTAAACATCATTCACAGGATTTCTACACAACATAATGACACCCATCCCATCAGTCTCGTACCCTGTACTAGTTTGTACAGGTTGCTTGTTGGATGTTCGTCATATTCTTCTGGACTGTCTCTATCCCTTCGTTGCATAATCTGCAGCTAAGGTATCCGTTGTATATCCCCATTTTGTTCAGGTGTCCTCTAAACAAACAGTGTCCGGTTAGTAGCCCTGTAATTATTCTGAGCCGATCCCAACTGTGTTGAAGTAGTTCTTCGGTTCTTTTCTCGGACATGGTATCCCAGAGGCTCCGTTAGTGATACCTGAGGAGGCTCAGGTACTATTCATCCTTCGGCAAGGGTCGCATAGCACCTTGGATTGAGCCTATGTCCTACTTAGTCTGACTGCT
>WOGR01005451.1:0-13811 GCA_015342045.1 Leptinotarsa lineolata | reverse complement strand
GATATATAAAAATATTGGTGTCTAGTTCTAGTGTGTTAGGTGGTGTAGTTGAAGGGTGCCGATTGAGAGGAATGGTGCATCTTACTGAATATAAAGCGTGAAGAAATCGTGCTACTCAAAAATAAATTGTGATTACATTTCAAGAATTATTGAAAACGTTCACAATAGTCTTGAACTGAGCATACAGCAAAGCTTGAAAACATTCAGTTATCATAAGATGAATGAGCGGTTTTTTGTTATTGGAGAAATCATTTTCAATATAGGTAGGTAAAAGAAATAATCGAGCTCTCTGCGTTGATGAATATCTAATTATAAATGTATACATTTCTTTGGTGAGATTTTTTTTAGAATCGGCTGTATGTATGGTTCAATACGAAAATTAATGTTATTCATATGTTTCTGCAAGCCCTATAAATGAAATATTGATTATATTCATTGATATGGAACAACTCCAAGCTGTATACAGTGCATAGATTCACATATTCAAATGGCTCTTTGGACGATTCAGTGTCATGCAACTGGTTTCAGCAAAATAAACATGCTTATCGAAGGTTGTGCTGACAATGAGGTTTTTTAAATAAATCTGATTATCAGAGAAATCAAAATACAGGCTGGTAGGCTGTGGTCGAATGGAACCAAACGTTCTGACTGCGACATACATCATCAGTGGTATATGAGTTGACTGCGAGGACGAAGGTTGAATCTCAAAGTCTCAGGAACGACTGACAGGCGAGCTGCGTGTTCTCTTGTATTTATAATTTCAGAGAGTGGTGAGTGGCGCTGGTGTGGTTGGAGGTGTGAGTGATGGTGGGGATGGATGAGGGGTGTCTATGCGAATGCTTAATCCTGATTGATCTGCACTTTTGCTGGGTTGTCCTGATCAACAGGTATGATGCTTGTGGTATGTCGATCGATGGTTGTCGTTATATTAAAGCCCACTTCTGGCCATCTTGAAAAATGAATACCAGCTTTCGTTGACCCGTGTAACTTCTTCATTCCTGTTGAAATTGTTTGGATGCTTATAGATCTCACGAGCCTCTTGATTGAGTCGTGCGAGGTAATGCGTTAAATTGGATAGGACAGCAGTTCCTTCGAATTTTAATATATGGTCTGATTCTGACAGGACAAGTTCTGCAAATGCATATTTAACCGGTTACATAAGGCGGCATTATGCTTGTGTTCTCATATTCAGGTGTTCATGCTGCGATTCTTAATAATGATATAAACTGAGAAACAGATTTATAAATGGTCTTCAAGTTGTATGACGTTTGAACAGTTTTCCAATGCGATCCGTGATTTTGTCAATGTAAGGCAAGTAGATTTTTCCACTGGCAGATAGATAGTAGTCAAAGCTGGAGTATGTCTTCTTCTAGGATCAAGATCTAAAGCACGTTTGATTTCTAGCGCTGTGAATCTATTGGTTTAGATGATGGAGTTCTCCTTCAAGAAGAAGTGGCTCACAAACCTTGATGGCCCGATCAACAAGGTAGGATTTTCATCATAACACTTTTTTTATCCTAGATGGTATTTCCAGTTCTTGTTGGAATAACGATCAGTATGGATAGGTTGACGATAAACTGTGTCACCTAGTTTTCCTTCACTTTTCCTGTTGATCAATACATCTAAACATCCATAGGAACAGTTCTAATGCTCCGAATGACAAATGTCATATCAACGAAGCGAAAACAATATGACGTTGACAATTGTACGAAGTGGAAAGGTTGGTTTGAAAATCTTAGGGAAGCTATAAAGTCTTTGTAGAACTTCAGACTTCCGGAGCTGCTGCAGTTCGAATTGAAGAATATTCGATGGATTGGCTGGATTTCTTGAGTATCTTGGTTGTCACATCACCACGCACAACCTCATAGGGGGCATTTGAGATCTATGAACATCCCAACAATTTCAACAGAAAAGAAGGTATAGGAGTTACCAGAACGTTGTATCCAGTAATCAAGAAGGCCAGAAATGGACTAAATTACAACTTCGATAGAAATCCCACCAGTACCGTACCAGTCAACAACATGGACCAATCAGTACAACCCACCAAAAGTGCAGACCAATCAAGAGGGAGCATTCGCATGCACATCTGAAATTTATCCCCGTCACTATCCCCACCATCACCTACACCGCCATCTCCAACATCACTCCCACCACTCTCTAAAATTATAAATACGCGTGTAAATGGATTTCGCCAGTCAGTCGATGCTGAGATTTTGAGGTTTATCCTTCATCCTCGCAGTCAGCGCAAATAACACCGATGATGTATGCCGCAGTAGCAGACGAAACGTTCGGTACACATTCGACCACAGCGTACCAGCCCAAATTTTGTTTTCATCGTGACTCCGGCCATGAAAACCTATCTTCTCATATTGACAATATATTTACTGATAATTATGATCGCGTTTACGATTTTGACAAAGTATGAATTGAGGTGTTTCAAATATCTGACTGCAAGGGTTTCAAAACATTCCAAAAGTTAAGCCATGTCACTGCTCGTCTACTTTAAACTGTGGATATTCGAACAACCAAACCTAGTGATATAATAAAATCATTCCATTTTAGTTTCAAGAATTGAAAGCACTATTTTTCTAATTCGTATAACTATGTAAGCTAAAAGCTATTTATAAAATGGGTAACATACCTAATGAAGCTGAATTTTGTTTATTATGGCGATTAGTAACTGAAAAACTCATTTTCAGTAGTATTAGTCTAGCAACTAGGTCTATTTCTTGAAAAAAATGCAACATCTAAACTATATATATATATATTGATAAGCATTGAAAAGTATTTCTATCAAGATGTTGCATTTTTCGAGCTGACTAAATTAAAACGCCTTAGGACTATTGGGCATTAACAGCAAAACTATCCTATAAACTGTTCAAAAAGCTGGCAACTGGCTATACCTTCGAAATAGGTAACAAACATTAGTTTTGTTTACTTACACTGATGTACCTGTACTGAGTGAGCGACATTTCATAAAAATTAGTATCTTTTATGAGAATATGAAGTTTATCTAAGTTACGAAGCGAATGTATAAAAAATAAATAAACTGGTGGATTTCCAGCACTAGTACTTTCTAGATTCAGAAACTGAACTGTTCTCTTCAAGTTAACTGAATATGTAGAATATGAGTGGTTGTGGCTGGGACTTGCATTATGACTAGGTCTGAAAATTTTATATTTATAAGCAGGCAATGAACAATAATCTATAACAAACATTTTTATACGATATGATTACAGATAACCGAAAATATTTCATATCAAAATTTTGTTTTGAAATGTTCATCTCTTGATTTTTATAGAATTTCTTTTATTGTACAATACATATCTGCATTACTTTTATTATGTACGGGCGATTACATCTTCCCTAACTAAAACTACATCGATGGGTTCAACAAAGAACTCAATCCTTGAATATCAAAGATAAACGAGGCTCCCTAAGGCGGTCAGTAACAAAACTTCGACATCGACCGCCGACGAAATTCGTCCTCTTTCTTTCACTGCAGCTTCCACTGCAAGGCAAACTAGTTGATTGTGTTTGTGCTCTAGTTCACAACTAGTTTGCCTTGCAGTGAAAGACAAAGGACGAATGTCGTCGGAGGTCGAAGTCGAAGCTTGGCTTTGCAACTGTCCGTCTGGGGGAGCTTCGTGTATCTTTGATATTCTATGATTGGGTTCTCTGTCAATCCATAGATAGCGTATTCGTAAGGGAAGTTGACATAGCCCTCACTTAGATAAGTTTGTCTTTCAGGGACAGTTGAGTTAAGCAATGCATTTTTGGTTGAGCAGTTCGAAATAGCACTGTCTGGTGTTGAATCATAAATGCATGGTGTTTAGACTCTAGTTTACAACTACTTTGACTACGTTTTTTTTTCAGAGAAAAATTTTCAGAGCTTCAAGTCCGGACGTATATAACTAACGAAAATGTCAGCCACATTAACACAAATTCAAGATATATGATCTTTTACTTTTTGAACGTTTGTGACAGTGCAAAATAAAAGAGAGAAATCATGCGATGAATGCGTACCTGTCTCACCTTCGGGCCCGTCATCTTCGTGGGCTTCAGCCATCTCAGCTAGTTCGTTGAGTCGCTGAACATCTGCCGCAAAATTTTCTTGGTTGATTTCCTCTTCTCGCAAAGTACTCAACACTGCCTGGTGGAACTCCAGAAGATCATCACCTGAAATCAAAAGAATGAGGGCATCAAGGGTGGTTTTCAATTGAATGACTGGATATATGAATTGCATTATTCATGTCAATTCTAAGTTTTGATAAATCACTCCGCTTATCAAGAACAACCACTAAACAGACCTACAGTATTTTGAATTTCCAACAAACTCTCTTTTTATATTCAAAACAATTGCACGTTCAACCAACCAAGTTGACACCATCACATTGGGAAATGTTTGTAATTTGCCAGCAGTCATTCACTCCTAACCACGCTGTTTGTTCAAAAAATGACGTGAATTCCAATTCTTCCCAAAAATTATTTATTCATTCACCAATTTGTATTTTTTTTTTCAAAGTAGCCCCCTCAGATAAGATACACTTGTTTCAGTGTTTTTTCCAAACCTCGAAGCATTCCTGATATGCACTTTTCGGTATGTCCTTCAGCTCTCTACGATTCTTGGATACAGTAAAAAAACGAAGGGGGGCAAATCTGGTGAATACAGTGGCTGAAGTATGATTCCAGTGTTGTTTTACGAACAAGCAATGACCAGTGAGCAGATGCATTATCGTGATGCAAAAGTCATGAATTGTTTCACCACAATACCGGATATGTTTTTTGTATTGCTTCTCTCAAGCGGCGCACAGCTTCAAGATAATATTCCTTATTGAGTGTACGATCATGTGGCAAGAACTTCTAATACACTACGCCACAGTAATCGAAGAAAACAGTGAGCAAAACCTTGACATTTGATCAAACTTGGCGTATTTTTTTGGTCTTGGCTCCTCTGGGCTCTTCCATTGGATCGATTGGACTTTGGTTTCGATGTCATACCCATGATTCGTCACCAGCTATGGCCCTTTCAAGTGAATCTGGATCGGCGTTGACGTCATTCAACAATTCCTGAACGATGCTAATGCGATGGTTTTTTTCTTCAAAATGCAGCAATTTTGGAATGACCTTTGCTGCTTACGAAAAAATTGTATGGCATAAGCCGATCGATATGACGACATTCCCAGCAATTCCTTCAATAGTGATTCGATGATTCTCCATAACAATTTTCCTCACTTTCTCAATATTTTCATCAATTGTTGATGTGCTGGAGCGTCCAGGGCAAGCATCGTCATTCACATCTTCTCGACCTTCTGTGAAAAGCTTGTACCAATTGTAAACATTTTTCTGGCTCAGAGCACAATCATCGTTTGCTACTGTCAACATTTCAAGTATTTTCGAGCAGTGAATTCCATTTTTTTACACCACAAAATTTGATACAAATTCTTTAATCAATATTTTTCGATAGCAGAAAACGCTGATTACGCAGAATACTTCTAACTTTTATGCCTCTGACCAAAAAACTCAACGTGCTGAATGGCGGATAACATATTATTTCACAAAATGACCCAATATGGCTATCAAATGACAGGGCTTGACTAGTACTATAGTAGTACACTATGAAAAACTTGAAAATAAAATAAGTTATAGAAATGTCTTATGTTAAACGGTTTTATTAAAAAAAAAAAAATAATGATGTAGATAATGTACTAAAAGCTAAAAAATAATTCGGAAGGTCCTAGGTATCAGTCATCACACTACTCTCCTCAGCAATCTACGTTATTGATCAGATAAAAAAATTATAAAATCGTTGGGCGTAACGTAACCTGAATCAATATGTGAATACCACGCCCAGAGTCTTTAGCTCTAAGGTATATTTTCAATAAATGGAAGGAAGTGGTATTTATACCCAAACCAGGTAGGATGGACTGCACCTCACCAAAAGCATTCCAACCAATTAGCCCCACATCTTTCTTTTTAAAAACAATGGAGAGGCTATGTGAGCGGTACATAAGAAATGAAGTGCTAGTTTAGAACCCACTTCATCCAATCAGTATGCATATACACCGAAAATATCTACTGATTCGGTCCTTCACCATGTGGTTGGCAGAATCGAAAGATCATTGGACAACAAAGAATCCACCCTGGGTATATTCATAGATATCGAGGGAGCGTTGATAAGACAACCTTTCCAATAATTACCCAGTAACTCAACTCCATTCTCCCCTGATAGAAGGAGAATGGATACTCAGGATGCTTTCTCGTAGGGCAATAAGTATCAATGGAGAAGATATCACAGTGAGAGGATTGGTCATGAGGGGATGTCCACAGGGAGTGGTCTTATGACTCCTTCTTTGGAACATAGTCCTGGATACCCTGATTAATCACCTCAACAATAATGGATTCTACACAATTGCATATGCATATGACATAGTTATCTTGCAGACCGACAAATTTGTGAACACACTGTGCGATAGAGCACAGAATGGGCTCAAATTGATAGAAACATGGTGTAAGGAACACTCACTGTCGATCAATTCCAAGAAGACTGAGATGAGCATTTTCACCGGGAAAAGATGTTTATCGGGCTTAAAACCTCCCGAAATCTTGAAAAGCAAACTAAACTTCTCTGAAGAGGTGAAATACCTTGGTACTACCCTCAACAGAAAGCTAGCATGGAACTCTCACCTATAGTGTGGACCAAAACGAGCATATGTGGCTTATGAGCAGTGTCGAAGGACAGTGTGACGCACATAGGATCTTTCACCCCGTGTGGTCACCTGGATTTACACTGCAATAATAAGACCTCAGTTAACGTATGGAGCCATTGCATGGGGATCGAAGGTTCTACAAGCAACGGCCATCCAAATATCATATCAAATACAGCAATTGGCTTGTTTAATCATCACAGGAGCCATGAGAATAACATCAACCGCAGCAATGGAATTAATTACTGATCTAACCCCTCTGGACCTGTATGTTAAGGAGGTTGTGTTTATGGCTATGCGCAGAATGGCGATTGCGCATAGCTGGTGTAAACCTCGAAGTAGAAATGGGTCAATTGAGACTAAGCCTATGGCGAGAAGCAATTACTGCGCTACCTCTGCTGCAGGCAGCCAGTGATTCAATTGAACCCAGTTTTGTATTTATTGAACCCTACAAAATATAAATGAAACAGAACACAGAGTCAGATGCTGTAAATACAATACGCATATATACAGATGGTTCAAAAACCAAAGAAGGCTGAGGATGTGGAGTGTACTTCAGATCACTAAGCCTAAAGATTAAGTGGGGAATGGGAAAAAATACCAGCGTGGTTCAAACAGAACTGGTTGGTATCTCAATCGCCTCAAAAGAGAACCAGGAAAGGAATTTCTGACGAAAACATAATAATCTGCACTGATAGTAGAAAAGTCCTATTAGCCTTGAACAGATGTGTCACTTAAGGACTAGCATAAGAGTGCCACAAAGACTTAGACAACGCCTCGGTAGATAATAATATTATCCTGAGGTAGGTTAAAGGACACGATAGGAGTAAAGGTAATCGCATTGCCGATTCTTTAGCCAGGAAAGCGGATAGACTAAGAATTTTAGGATCCAGTGACACCTACGGCCTGATGACTTCGACAATTGCGGAATCAGCCAAACGTCACATCCATGCTCAATCCCTAAAGAGATGGGATGGAATCAAAGGATGCAGTCTTTCCAGGATCACCCTAGGTGACTCTGGAAAGCTGGCGGCGAAGAAATATCAGACGATGACCAAAAAAAACCTAGTTTAACAGTAGGATTTCAGACTGGCCACTGTCAACTAAGGAAAGACCTCCATACTATGGGGCTGGTGGACACACCTATATGCAGGATGTGTGAATAGAAAGATAAAACTGTCAGGCATGTCTTATGCGAGTGTACGGAGTTATCAATAAGAGAGTGTGTATTCGGCGAGTCTTGGCCTACACCTGCCGATATTGAGGAGATGTCTTCTAGTGACCTGTCCACCTTCCTGAAAAGAACAGGATGGATGATTACCTAGGAGGACAACTTCTTGGGAGGATGTACAATGGGTCACATGTGGCCTAAGTGCTGTGGGCGTACACTCACCCCCCTACTCTACTGATACAGATAATCTACGTTGCTCTGAATAGATATTTGAAAATTGTAAATTATAAACTTTCGAAAGGTCAGTCTTTAGACTATGTTCTATCCGAGTCACTGAGGACTAGGTCATTGATATCAGAGAGCACTGGTACTATTTCTGTGTATTCTCCAACCCAATGTTTCGAAAAGTATCCAATTTTCACCGTCCAATATACTCCGTGATATTCGTTACAGACAAAAGAATATTGGTGAGGTGACCAGTTTCAATATTTCATTTATTTCCTATAACCTACTAACACCTACAAACATGGTGTTTTAGATAGAGTATCTCTCTCTCTTTTTTAATGTCCAAATTTTGTGAAGTAATAAAAGAATGAAATAATGAAAATTGATGTATCTATACCAAAAGGCTGTATGACTCTGAACTCATTCAGTGTCACTAACGGAACCTTTGAAATACTTGGCGCCTTCTCTTTTCAAAAAGCTTTTTCACTTCAATGCGAGGGTTTGTCGTGATGAATTTCATCTCCTCAGCTACTCGTTGGACCCCTTATGGACCATGAAGTAACAAAAAATCTGACTTCGAGTCTACAGATATTGACGTCCACTAGCTGGTTGCTGTGGTCATTAAGGTAGGAATATTGTTTCATTTATGGAAAAGTTAAAGCCAGCGCAGCAAATTTTGATGGAATATAGCCTCGTAGAACTGTTTGCTAATGCCTCTTCGGAAGCATTTCTGTATTTATAAAGATTGTCAAAGTATTCCAATCAAGATGTTTACAGAATTGAATTTTGATCATATGTAAGAATAGACCTATCTTTATCTCGTACTGCGTAACTTTTTGAATTGTTTTACTTCTTTTACGCCCTGGTATAGCCAGTTTTATAACTCACTGCCGTTTATGGACTTCTCGGATTTTTATACTTCGTGAATCATGAGAGATTTCTTAGCATAGACGTAACTTTTGATTAGAAATTTATAGTTCCATTGACCTAAATTATTTTTAGGATAGTGCTTTATTCTGATATGCTGATCAAATTGGAGTTTCATTAAAAGATTTGACGAAAAGAAGATAAAAAAATAATATTCAACAGTACCTATAAGACGTTGAACAAAATGAGAAGGTACTAAGCCTCTTCTTCCATCTAACAATTCAGCATCCAAGTATCCTCCTGGTCCAACTGGTTCGCCCCAAACCAATAAGTAATCTCCTGCTTGAATGTTCAATTCCTCCTCTACATCGGGTTCAGGATCGTACGAGAATCTGAAAAAATATATCATTGTCATGTTACAATCCATGTGCCAGAATATAACAAAAATCTAGTATCACTAAATCAAATCATTTAAAAAAAAATTGGTTCAGGCCAGTCTCAAACTCCCTACACTGTAGGTTAATGGACTGACACCTATCAGAAAACAACTACACACCTGGCTAATACCACGAATGGCGTTAGATTATATCCGACAGGTGTCAGTGCAGGAATCTTCACTGAAGTATTTCCTGCATATGATGTTGGCAATACAACTGCCGAAATCGATTTTCAATTATTGAACGGGCACACTTGCATACCGGTTTCGGTATTGTTCTTTTATATGATTTGATTTATAGCCAGTCTTCAAGTATGCCCACTGACTATATGTAAATAGTATCACTAATATCAATATTGAAAATGTCAATTTAAGAATACCCTTGGGCAAATGGAAACAGTCCTGTGCGAATTTATTCACCTTGATGAAGAAATTTGTCGTACTTATATCTGGGAGATCTTTTGGGAAAAAAATTTTCAAACAATTTCCTCAGAAAGAGCCTTGTAGTATTTAATTGAATTTTGTTTTTTTTTTTGTGAAAATTACACATATCGATGTATTGGATGTGATTTCAACTAACATCTGTAGTCGTCAAACGCTCGTATGTATATTTTGCGCTTCACTAGTCATCATATTAGAAATAATCACTTCACAATGCGCTGTTATTGTCAGCCCACCTTCAATTATTAGTGTTTTTCAATTAAACATTCATAAAGCTTCTATCAATAAGACGTGGTGGGTTGGTTGCTTGGTCCTCAACAATCTTTTTGCCTATTGTGCTCAATTTATACCCTGATATTATTGACGGCTGTAGATTTTTTTTTCCATAAATTGATGTATGTAGCCGTTACTACGTGATGAGAATTCATCATGAAAAATGAGAAATAAAAATTTTCTACGTTTTTTACCACTCGTATTCGTAACTGAAGTAACTGCAGTTTCGTCCTGTATGGACATTTTCAAACTTTTAAATTAAACCACTAGTTTGAGTAAAAGTTACATTAAACTGCTAGTTTGAGTAAAAGTATGAAAATGTCCTTATAGGACTAAACTGCAATAACTTCAGTCACGAATAAAAGTGGTAAAAAAACATGGAAAATTTTCATTTCTCATTTTTCATTAAAAAAAATTCCAAATTGAAGTTATACAGACTGTTATCAAGAAGAAATGCTTCCTCAAATCATGGTAATTTTTGAGCAGTCCCAACATCTGAGTATGATGAAGTGTACCTCAGTTGTCTGTTTTTTCGAAGGGCTTCCAGTTATTAGGGAAGCTACACAGTTTGCTTATGTCATCTATAGTCTTCATTAACAGTATGAGGATTCCAAAGGTATTTTATGTTCCATCAAGTTATTCAGCTTTGATTCCATTTGCCTTTGAAGACCCGAAAAAACTTAGGGAACTCAAAAAATTCTCTCATTTTTCCTAGATGCGAGCTAGGCGAGCCCTTCTGCATGCACTTGATTCGACCTTACCATATCCAGAAAAATTAAAATTGATTAGATAAATTATGAATATTCTCACCTTGCTATATACACTGAACATCTTCCTTTTCCAGGAATATCTAGCATGTCAACCTGACCCTCAGTGTTGATGGGATTGTGTCCATTCAAGAAGTTCCTATCCGTGCCACCATGTAAACCACTCCAGTCTGAATCGATTCCATCTGTAAGCATCCTCGGTCTCAAATCTGATATACCAGACATTACGGTACCTCCCCATGGGGGCGGATGGGGTGTTACAGGGGTTGCAACGCGGCGGGTACCTTTAAACGATATCAGTATTCAGTTTCATAACAGTGTGTTATCTGAGTAATGCTAAATGCAAAACGAAAAGAGGTATCAATAATTTGAGATGAGGTTCTTTGAGTAGATATTGAAGCAGATTTGGTGAAAAAGCAGTAATTGTGGACAAATTGAATCGTCATTACAGTAGAAATATTGGAAATAAAAGTAGAGGCAATCATAAATTATTTTCATTTCGGTTATTGAAAAATTTATAGTCACAAGACGTGTTGAAATAATCCACCTCACAGGACAATCCATGTAATCAATTTTTCATGGAGTTGACATTTCGATTCACCAGTATCAGTCCTTGTCGACTAGTCATCATTGTGACGCCTGTAGATACTATTGTATAGCGAAACACGTGTCGCGGTTTTGTAAACTGACAAGTGGAAGTCTCACAACAAAAGTCTTTTTTCTATAGATCATAATGGATTTTCATCAAGTCTCGGACAGTTCGATCATATTTTTAATGAGTATAATTCATTTCTTCAACTATATTCAGGTGAAAGGTACTTATCATATTGGCTCTGCAGTCTACCTCGTTATTAGTATCAACTAACTCATACACTTATATACAGTGCGGACATAAAAAGCTCTTCCCTCTTAAATTTTGAACATGACAAAATATCAGATTCAGACAGAGTTTAGGTTAAAAGGCGTTATTTTTAGTACTTTTCAATAATAAAAACAAAGTCGCCAAGAGGACGCCCTCATTTTTTTGAAGAGGGGTGGCCATGTCTCATTTAATGGGTTTTTCGATTGAAGGTAATCCAACGCAGGTGCATTATTGGAAATCGGACCAAAAATTCCGGAATATGTACAGTTTCATATTATTTTTGAAAGCTACAGAGAAAGAATAAGTTCGGACTTCGATTATCTGAAAATTGTGTTGACGGATTTGGAATCCATGAAAGAACAAATAAAATGAAAATGAATGAAATATTAAAATTATTAAGAAGAATGGAAATAAATGAAATTGCGAAGCGAAGCAATGTATTTCAAACAATGTTTGGAATACAAACTGAGTAGAAAAAAGTGTTTTTTGTATAATTCAGTGTTCATATAGAAGTATTTGCTTCGAAAGATTTTTTTCTTTCGTGTAATTCAATGTTTATATGAAAGTAGCTGTTTCAGATAGGCTTTTTCTTCCATTTCGTGTCTGAAAGTTATTTCTTTGCATGATCTAAACATCTATGTTTAGAATTACTTCTTTTAAAATTGATTTCTTCCTTCCTTTCTTTGGAAGATTCCCACATTTTTTGTATCAAGATGGAGTAGTAGAAAGCCAAAAACTTTTTTTCCCAAAAATTTTGATTTTAATTTCACAAAATCTTCATGAAAACCCCATCGTGACCGAGGTAGGGGCAGTATGGGGTATCGAGAACTGGGCAGTACGGGTTACACCATTTTATTTTTCACAGAATAAGCAGATGTGAATTTCTTCTAAATCTGCGTCATCAACTCCTGTACAAGTAGTATGGGCCCACTGTCCACATAGCTGGCAGGTCACCCAACGTTATCACCAACCCCTATTTTTAATGGCCATTTTAGTAATTTAATCATTTTTTAACTCTGATCATAGATCAATTATCCCCGCCAGGCATCTATTGGTGTCACTTCTTACTCAGTAAACAGCACGAAGTAGGATGAGAACGAAGCCGATCTCCTATCTCTCTCACACGATAATCTTCTCACTTCCTACACAGTTTTCGCCAACATTGCGATGCCACCGAAGATGTTAATTATCCAACAGAGTTTTGAACCCATTGGATTTGCCAGGCATGTCACCGCATAATTTACAACTGAAGGTTGAATCGTTCCGTAATTTGAATCCACCACAGCTGTGCAACAGCACGCGATTAGTCATAAAAAAATAATGAAAAACGTTGTCAAAGCCAGCATTTTGAATGACAAGTTCCGAGGTGACAATATATTAATACTACGAATCCCTATTATATTTACAGATGTGATAAACGTTTGCAATTTCCAATCAGATTGGCATTTGCAGTGATTATCAATAAGTCCCAAAGCCAATGTCCGTTTGTGGCTTGGATTTGAGCACACCATATTTTTCAAATGGAAATTATACGTGTCATGCTCTCAAGTAGGCAAACCATCCAGTTGGTTTGTGTTAGCTAAACATGGATTAACATGACTAACGGAATAAGGGATTAATATTATTTGTAAGTGTTATTGCTCCGACACACACCTAGAAATTCCCGAGAAATAATTTGAATTTATAATAATAATAATGATTGGTTTGTCGAGTGGCGGACCGTTCTCATCCCCAAAAGCGGAGATCTGTCGATTCCTAAGAATTACAGACCAATAACATGCTCAAATTCGTGTTATATTCGTGTTATGAGTTGTTTACAAGCATTTTATACACACGAATACTCACCGCAGTTAACCGAGTATTCGAACGGATATATGAGCAGAGAGGGTTAAAGAGAGGAGTCGCTGGATGTAAAGAGAACCTGCTCATCGATAGATGTGTAACGCAGGACTCGATACAATATATGCGTAACCTCTCTATGGCCTGGATCGATTACCGCAAGGCATTTGATACAACATCGCATGAGCTTATTTTGCATTTGCTCAGATGCCTTGCGGTACCC